>BQNB010001770.1:38102-133835 GCA_026074375.1 Tanacetum coccineum | reverse complement strand
TTAGACAACGTGCTTGAATACTGATTCGAACCTATATTTAATTAGGTTGCATTCGGGAATAATCGTGAAGCATTCTCAGACTCCTGATATAAATTATCAGATCACTCACTTGATGTGAGTTAATAGCCCACACTTTTTACAGTTTTACTGTTTTACTATTATTTGGGGTGGAAACATGCTTTGTTTTACAAATTGAACGCAAGTGGATATTTTGCATTGATTACATGTTTGCCTAAGTAGCGATAACCCAAGTTAAGCCCATTATCATGAACTGTCAATTGCATAGATGTAGTTGGGAATTACATTATGTGAGCGCGAATGTTATTTAATAGATCTATTCGGGAAACGACCTCCCCGTTCGGGTGACTAGCTATCACCGGGAACGAACGTTATAGCATATCGAACTAGGGATGTTTCGGGTTAGAACATCGGACTGGGCTGAGCATCAATATTTTGCGAACAAGACTGTCGAGCTTCAGTGTCATGAGCTTAGAGCAACAGTAATTGCATTTTGTGATTGTTTGCATATGTTGTAGCATCACGGGGAAAGTCTTGCGGTCCTGCATAATTTAATTACTTAAACCTATGAATTCACCAACAATTTTGTTGACGTTTTAAGCAATGTTTTCAGGAGGTCAATAGGCACGAGGTGCCAGGGATGCATTGGGTTACATTTTGGGATTGCACGCTTAAAGACTTAGGTGCATCATATTTTGGGAAATGTATTGTCAACTTTTGTAATATTCAACAATGAACAAGTTAAGCTATATGCTTTTGTATTATATTTTTCAATTAAATCCAATGTATCAGTTTAAATGACTTTTTGTGTCGTTCTTATATATCTTGTGCTATTGATCATCGAAGTAACACGCCCCGGATATTCTTATTCCACTGCAACCTATTTTTGGGGTGTTACATGCAACAAGATAGGATATCTGATTAAGAACTGCAAAAACAAATGACCAACCACTAGAAATAATCTACAAACAGTATCCGTAACTTGTAATTCCTGTGGAAAGAAAGGATATTATGCGAATCAGTGCTCAAAAGCAGATAATAAGGCCACAGGAAAGCATACTTAGAGATGAGTTTGCTTTTTTTCACTTTAGGATTTCTACCCTAGAAGCAACTCTCAAGGATATTCAAGTTCTATCAGAATCTTCTTCAATCTGAAAACCCTAATCATCAAGCTACAATCCTTGTTGTTTGTTGCTTTATTCTAAAATCCTACTACGAGATACATAGCATAAGTATCAACTCTTTTAGAGTTTCATATGTAAAGTTATCTATGAAATAATAAAGTGATGATTCTGTTACATCTTGTTATCTGATGATATCAAAAATTGACATCGTTTGTCAAATTCCAGTAATTCTATTATGTTTAACTCTGAATACTCTCCTCATACCTTTGAAACATAAATTATCATCCTCGACTATATGGATGTCAGTGCAACTAATACCTTAATATTTTTCTTACCTTTCATGATCATATCATTTTCTACACATTAACGTTTCGATATCATGTTTTTATGCTTAGGTAAGACGATTTATGATCAACTTATTGAAATGAATTAAGATGCTTCTTCATTTGAATAAGGAAATTATAAATCTCCGAACTATGGATTTATAAATTCTCAGTTACAAGGATTTGGACACTTCTCTTTGTAAGTGATACATTATAAATAAGTAAACTTAAGTATATAACGTATGTACAAACAAGTTCCCTTTAATCCGTTTGTACAAATAATTCCTTTTCTTCACTTAAACATTATCATTATTACCTTCATCATCTGTTCATTTTCTCTCCTACCATCTAATTTTCTTACAATCTTTCTACCTAGAAACACTAAGCCTCCTATTAAATCACTCATTCCATGATCTTCGTATTCTAAAATTTTCCGTTACATTCTGCAACGTAATAACAAGGAAACACACAAGAATCTATACAATGTCAAATGATTTCAATACCACTAGGTATGAAAATTTTGACAAAGACTTGTGATAGCATTCTTATTTGATGTTGACTTTTAAAGGATAATGAATAACGATTCTTTACGATCAGAGTGGCGCAACAGAAGCATGGTAGGCCCATAACCCACAGGTTTCGTAAATCGAAGTACTTCATCAGCCATATTCTATCAGGATCTGGAGAAATTCTATTGGCTATCATCAAAGAGGTGTGATCTTGAAAATAAGTAGACGTGTGAAAGGAGGTAATTATAATTATGGTGCGCAACATACTTATAAATGCATCGCACACGTAAACTTGTGACCTTGATTAACCTAAATTCATACCCAGTACCTATCTCTAAACAATACCACTATAACTTTCAATTAAATCTCGGGACGAGATTTCTTTAAGGGGTGGAGACTATAACAACCCAAGGATTTTCATCAAATACAAAACCTATTTTACTATGATCACAATTGTACGGGAAATTTTTCGCTTTATTACATTACTTATATATCTTAGTATGTCATAACTAAAGTAGACAAGCTCACGCAACCTATCTAGGGCAATCCTATCTTCATATATGTCAAGCAAACATCATAACATGTCAAGTCAATATCATCCTATCATCATTACAAAGTACATTATTCCTATAATGTACCATTCGCAACGTTATATCTAAACGGGCTTTAAACCGTTATCATATACCTCTAAACCCTAATTCCATGAAAGATTAATATCTAAAGTGAATGTACAAGCTACTAAAGCATATGTACAAATATCATAACATCTCATATGAATATACATTCTATCCAAAGAAAGGTACAAGTCCTTAAAAGCTCAATATACAAGTCATTAAGCATGATCTCTAAAATAGCCGTTTTACCTCCAATTTCTTCATCACCACTTATGTACAAGCTACTATACTCATTCTACAATGTGTAAACCCTAATTATTCTATTCATAAGCCTTCACACACATATTTACACTCAAAACCCTAAACCCTAAAACCAAGCTAGATTCTAAACCATGACACGTTTCTTCATTTTTATCCATTGTAAACCTAAACCAACTCTCAAATAAGTTTTAATAACTTAATTTATAACATTATCAATCATTTTCAAACATCATTCCATCATCATTTCATCATTCTACTTCAATTACACAAGAAATAAATCCAGGAAACCCTAATTGTACCCTAATTGTGATTTTGACCCGTTTACTCATTTTCAGACCATCTCATTCTCAAGTAAGCAACCAAGAGTCATTGTAAACCCATATAATGAGTTTACAAACCTTTATCCATCCTTAACCATCCTTGCTTCAACAATGTACGAGAATTACAAAGCTAGAAAACCCTAAAAGCCTTATATGAACCCTAATTCCAAGCTACGGCTTATTCTTTCAATTTCAACCCATTTTAACTAAAACCAATGATCAAACTTCATTGATAATACTTTATTTAAGCTCTAGGATCTGTATTCCATCATTCCTAATCAAGAGTATGCAAAATATAAACCAAGAAAGTCAAGAAAACCCTAAACGTGCCCTAATCAAACCCGTGACCTCATTTCTTCAATTCTAATCCGTTTTAACCCAAACCAATTTCTAATCTTTGTTAATACTTCCTATATTAGACCTTGGCTACATATATTAACTATCCTTAATCAAATACATACGAAATAAAAGCTTGAAAACTTATGAAACCCTAGTCGAACCCCAAAACAGCCCGAACCCCTTCACCATCAATTTTGACCCATTTTAAACCATTCCAAGTGCAAAATTCTTATGTGAACCTCTTCTAGAATCCCTCAAGCAGCTTACCCACCTACTATGACCATTTCTTGGTCTCAAATGAAGCCACATGATGGCCTTGTTGGCCTACTTCAGCCGCGGCCACCACTACACCCAAAACAACCTTCATAAGCTTCCACCTTGCACCATAGCCTTCCTTACTCAGCCCCTAGACTCTCCATATCACCCCCATGTGTCATAACCTGGTTACCAAAGTTCCTTGGCCTCTAAGGGTTGCTAACACTATAAATAGGGCCCTAACTCCTTCATTCCAATTTGCACCACATCTCTTCTTTCTCAAACCCATAAGGCAGCAATCCTTTGCTCCCATATGATCCTAGGATCATTAAAGAAGTTCAAGAAGCGAAGCCCTGAAGAATTGAAGCCTTGGAGTGAAGATACAAGGCGTACAAGTGGAAATACTACCCGAAACGACCCATTTCCACCATTTTTGATCATTGAAGCTCAAACCCAGGTTCTATCAACTTCATACCTGCTACTACACCCTTATAATGTTCATATGATCCTAAATAAACTCTTGTTAAAGTTTCATAACCCAATTCATGCTCTCATGCTTAACTAATGTTAAAATAACCACTTTATTGATTATTGAAGGAATTTGAACTTAAAACCCGCGCGTTTACGTTTTGAAACCCTAATTTGACCCGTTTTGCTTCCTAGCTTAACGAATCGTTATTTTAAACTTGTGTTGCGTTAAAACTTCATATTTTAGTTTATTATAACTTATAAATGTCTATTGAAATGTTAAACTAAGCTTGCATGGCAATTTGGACATGTTTTGTAATTATAATCCATGCAAGGGGTATATATCATAACTTTTGGAATCTTGTTAAGTTTCATAACCCAATTCATGCTCGTTTTCCATTTTGATCCAAAACCGTACACCCGAAACCCTAATTTCGCGTTTTTCTTAAAACTAAATGTTATAATGGTTAAGTATTGTTATAATCTATCCTAGCATTCTTAAATAATGTTAAAATAACCACTTTATTGATTAATGAAGGAATTTGAACTTAAAACCAGCGTGTTTACGTTTTGAAACCCTAATTTGACCCATTTTACTTCCTAGCTTAACGAATCGTTATTTAAACTTGTGTTGCGTTAAAACTTCATATTTTAGTTTATTATAACTTATAAATGTGTATTTAAATGTTAAAATAAGCTTGCATGGCAATTTGGACATGTTTTGTAATTATAATTCATGCAAGGGGTATATATCGTAGCTTTTAGAAATTAATAACTAAAAGGACTAAAAGTGTCATTTTATCAAAGTTATAACTATAGGGGTCATTTATGTCACTTGTCAAATTCCAAGGTTTACTTGGTATATCTTTCAAAGTTGAAGGACCAAAGTCCTAAAAATGCAAATACTCCAGGGCTTGTTTTGCATTTTTCTAAACCCCAGGCGTCTTAAAAAGTAAACATTTGAAAAAGTATAAAACCATATCCAAAACATTATATGACATAACTTTAATTAACGCTTCTCGTGCTTAACATTTCTAGATATTGAATAAAACGCTTAAAACCGATCATCCGGAAGCTATATTGTACCACAATACTAGGGAGCTTCATATTAAGATGTTCCATCTTGATATTACGTTCTGACTGAGTGGTTGGGTTTACGATTTAAAGTGCCCTCGCTCCTCAAACGTTTATAGAATGGCTTCTAACATACGATGGCCCAAACGGTGATATAATAATTCCAAACTCTTCAATCAAACTCATAACTCTTGTGTGACGTGGCTATTTACTATCATTTTACTATATCAACATTCTCCGGTTAAGATTTTGATAAGGTCATCAGCTTTCATTTCATAATATTTATTACATCTACCTTATAACACCTTGTGTTTTCAAGTCATTGACGACATCAATAAATCCACAATAAACCTTTTTGTATTGTACGTATTTGCATGAAATAGTATTGTTAAGTTAAATCGCGTACGCCAAAAATTAGCGTTCAATGTAAACGGGCATCAAACAATTAAATGTTTACATCAAGCAAGGGTTATATAATTATTTTGAGAATAATTATTAACTTTGTTCATTTTATTTTTATCGGATACGTAAAGTGTATACGTTTCGCGATAAATTGCGTTTAGGCACTCCCGGAACCACAAAAACTTTTCTACGCTTCAACAAATACCCACTTTTATACCCAATACATAAAAGTTGCAAAATATATCATGTATATCTTATGTATGCCAAAAATTTAGCCATTTATACAAGTGATATAAGAAAAACTCTTCCATTTGGTCAAATGAACAACATACTTCATTAATACCACACCATACCTTGTCTAATTGACTAAAGACCATCCCTAAGACCATGACCCATCCCTAAGACCTTAAAATGGGGGCTCCTTGATAGACCTACACTTATATACATGTTTACAGTTGATAGATAAACACAATGCTAAAACACTTAACCAAGAAATCAAAAACTCTTCCCTTTTTCCTCTCTATATGCTACGGCAAGAAGCAAGCACCCAACCAAATCCATAGCAATTTTTCTACAACCCATACACTCCTATACACATCCATTCTAAGATATTCTAAGGTGATCCCAAGCATTGGCTAACCTTTTCCAAGTATTAAGCAAGTGAAAGAAAGCTAGGGTTTTTATTAAGGAAAGCTAGGGTTTCTTTGTGCAAGCTTGGATTTTAGGGCTAAACAAGGGTTTAGCAATTGTTTGTCACCATCATCACACATCATAAGGTCTATTTGAACTCTTTATGTTCTTACAATTTTCATTTATATGCATATGTTAATTCTTTATAGCTTAAATCACCATTTAGGATTTTATCATGAAAATGAGATTTCTACTTGAAATGATCACATGGATTACTTTTATATATGTTGTGTTATTACATATATCATGTTAAAAAGGATGATAAAATATTGTATCATGTTGTTTTGGTGTAAACATGATTATGGGTTAATTAGGGTTTTCATAGTTTCATAATATGTTTTAAGTTAAAGAAATACATAAGACAAGTTAAGATTAATTATGGACTCGTATTAATGTTACTTGAACACTAAAATAAAGTTATCTTGGAAGAAATACACTTGTACACACTTGGTTATGTATAAAAATGATTATGGACAAAACTAGTAAATTAAGGTTACTTAAGTAAAGTTATGGTCTTTAAGTGTTATCATGGATTTGCTAACCTTGGTAACTTGGACATATGAGGACTATTATGGACAAATAAATTCTAATATATAAATGATATATAACATATATGATATATAAGACTTGTGGTAAAATACAAAAGTGGTAAAGTATAAAGAAAAGGTTAAAAATGGATTCAACAAGCTCAACCAAACATTCTGTCCAAAATCAGAATATTTACCTATTTATTTTATGTTTTTTTAAGATAATACAATTCACGACGATTCCGAAAAGATAAAAAACTTGTCAAACGGATTAATAACGAAAAAGTTACGTTAAAACGAGTTATACGTTAATAAACGGAGTTGTAAAGGAATTTTTATAAACAAAAATTATAAACAGCAAGTGTGATATTTATAATAAATTATAAAACATTTTTTGGATTCCAAAATGATAAGAATCGCAATTTTTCAATTTATAACGAACGAGTTATGAATTTCGCGAGTTTACAACAATTAATACTTTTATAAAACTATTTTTATAAAAGTTACTATTCATGACAGAAAGTTATATTTTTGTAAACCTCATAAAATTATAGAACTTTCAATAATGAGAACGTCTTCGGAAAGAAATCACTAAAACGGAGCTATAACGATAAAATACGACATTTACGGGTTTTACGACAACAAATACGGGAATTACATAGAAATCTTGTATGATGTGAACAGAAAAGTTACTGTTCTCAGGGACAAATTTATGAAAATGTCAAATTCGATAACCCGTCTTATACGAAAAGATGGGCACAAGAAACGCGAGAATCGGTTTAAACGCGGAAAGTTACGCCAGTTTTGCTAAAACCGGTTAATTGATAAACGTTTTAACAGATTATACAACAATTTTACCCATAACCATTAGTTGTGATTGAGCTATATAGATTTTATGTGGTTATCAATAGTACTTTATTACTAGGAGTTTCATAATGAGGCCTCTTCGGATGGGTATCGACGAGTTGTGGATTTACGATTTTAATGTGGTCCTAACTACTCGTAGTCATGTCATGACCTCTTTAATTATGATAGCTCGAACGATAGTACGATGTAAAAACTATAGGATTATATTCAACGTTTTTTATTTGAGTACTCGGTACTCATACGACCTTAATTTAAATAGGTTGCATCTGATCGATTCGTGTGGCGCGTTATTTGAGATATACTTGGCATTACTCACTCAAGGTGAGTTCATAGCCCCACGTTTTACATGCTTTTGTTTTACAAAGTTTTTGGGGTGAAAAACATGCAATGCTTTTACAATTGGGTACACAATTGGTTAAGTTTTTTAGTTATGATACGTGTTGCCTAAGTAGCGATAACCCATATATGAGCCCATTATCATGAACTGTCAATTGCGGGATTGTGAGCGCGAATGTTATTAATAGATCTATTGGGTTTGACAACCCCGTTCGGGTGATTAGCTATCACTGGACAAACGAATGTATACCATGTCGAATATAGGATGTTGCGGGATAGAACATCACACCCCCCCCCCCCCCCCCCCCCCTCCCCCCCCCCCCCCGGGCAATGTAGCCATTTAATTTGGTATATTCCACGTCAAGCTTCAGTGTCATGAGCTTAGAGCGAAGTAATTACATTTTATATAATGTCTGATCTGTTGCATTTTCATACGCACTTGGGAAATCTTGTGGTCCTACAATATATGATTTATCAAACCTATGAATTCACCAACATTATTGTTGACGTTTTAAAGCAATGTTTTTCAGGGGATCAGTAAGCAAGAGGTACAAGAGATACATTGGTGGTTTTGATTGGGATATCATGCAATAAAGATTTTGTCGCAATACATTTTGTATAACTATGGGCTAGAAATCTTTGTACTTTGAATAAGTGAACAAGTTAAGCTTCGGGCTTATGTAACAATTACTTTGTTAAATCCAATGTATCGTTTTCAAACGACTTTTTGGTCGTTCTATATATATCTTGTGTTATTGATCTTTCGAAGTATCACGCCCACGGACCTTATCCCGAGTCGACATTTGGGGGTGTTACAGATTGGTATCAAGAGCCAAGGTTATAGAGAACCAGGTCAAATGTTTTTGCTGGACTATAACCATTTTCAAACAACGAATTCATACAACGGGGTTTTACACGGGACATACATATGTGCATACATTCATGCATACACTGCTTGTTGCATTAGTTGGTTGGACTAGATGCATTCATATTTGATATACATGTTATGATATAAATGTATATTGCTATAAGAGTCTTATATAATATACTCATATAAGCCATTTCTGCTGGTCACAGTAGTCATGTCAGCTGATTCCGCTGTTACCTATACTTCTGTTCACTCTGAGGCACGATCTTGGAGTATTCCATCTGAGGATCCTTACGAGGAGGCTGCCAGACAGCTACTGGAGCAGGCACCACGTTCTCCAGAGTATGTACCTGATCCCATGGAGCTGGAGGATCATGTACCAGTATACATTCCGGAGCCTGAGCATCCTGAGGACTTAGTGCCAGCTGAGGATGAGGGGGGGGGGGGGGGGGGGGGGGGGGGGGGGGGGGGGGGGGGGGGGGGGGTGGGGGGGGGGGGGGGGGGGGGGGGGGGGGGGGGGGGGGGGGTGGCACCTACACCTCTACTACCACCCATCCTTTTTGTCTCTCACATAGTAGACCTCATTAGTCCTAGAGACTCGAGGTTGAGATGCGAGATATAGCATAGCCTTCTATCGTTTACTTACACCATCAGGGACCCCACCATAGTTACCTTATACATGCCCATCTATTTAGCCGCAGAGATGATATTCTCGTGGCTGACACACGCCTCGGAAGGACTTTACTCCTACTCCCAGACCTGGGTGTGAGGTTGGAGAGAGTTCTGCTGCTGCTGCTGCGAGACAGCCAGGACCCACTATGGCCCATAGAGTCGATCATAGTCATGTAGACACTATGGAGACCAGGTTTCGAGATATTGAGAGGAGGATGATGACCGCTTTAGAGATGGTCAACATGAGGGTCAGTTACCAGGTAGATGTTCACAGTAGAGAGAGTTTTGATTTTTACACACGACATCATGATGCCCAGAAGGATCGTGCAGCTGTGAGAGCTGAGATTGAGGTTTTGAGGAGAGAGAGACTTGCTTACGAGCAAGAGAGTATGGAGACCCGTCAGGCCTTGGCTAGGTCTGAGGCTCACTGCAGGGCATTAGAGGCACGAGTTACAGTATTAGAGACTGAGGCGCGTCGCCACGAGTGGCAGCGTTTTTCAGCTGCAGGATGATCCTGCTGTTTGTATATCATGCGTTACCCAGGCATGGAGGCTGGGAGCGCGCGTTGACACACTTGGAGGACACTGGTAGCAGTTCTTGGGACTTTGGATATGATTGTATCTACTATGCAGTCTGTTAAGTTTTATGGGTTACTCCCAGCTAGCAGGCGGTATAGATCTTTTGTTTTGGTTAGCTATCCTGTATAGATCTTTTGTTTCTGATTAGGTATCCTGTATAGCCTACTAAGTATTACGAGTAACTCCCGGCTAGTATGGCTTTAGGTTGTATATATTCTTTTGTAACCTAATCGAGGTGATCATTTTGTATCTGAACCAATCATGTATGTTTTCCAGTTATATATGAAATGATGGTATTATGTCATGTCTATAATCGAATTTGTGATGAATGAATGTCGATTTGGTTATATAATTGTTAATTATAATTCAATTGTACATTTCACTGTGTGATGTGATCTCACTTTATTTATCATGGATATGTCATGTCATGGTTATGATTTTATGAAATCTAACGGATATTGTATTTTCTTGTGATTAAAGAAAATGGCACCAAAAAGAGCCACAAGGCAACAACGGCCAACAACAACACCAGCCACAACCATAACGGGTAAAATGCCAACTCCAAGCTATGATTGATCAAGGTTTCAGTGCCGCTCTGCCGCACGTGATGCAACTAGGAATGGCACTGATAGCCATTCTTCGGGAACGGGTGTCAGGGGATCTAAACCCGTTGCTCGAGAGTGCACTTACCAGGATTTCATGAAGTGCAAACCTCTGTATTTCAAGGCAGAGGAGTGGTTGAGTTAACCCAATAGTTTGAAAGAATGGAGACTGTCTTCCGCATAAGCAACTGCTCGGTGGAAAACCAGGTCAAGTTCTCTACTTGTACTCTTTTAGCAAGTGCTAACATGGTGAATTCCAGTTATGGATGTTACTCATGATGTTGCATATTCAATGACTTGGGTCGATCTAAGGAAAAAGATGACTGATAAGTATTGTCCACGAACGAAATGAAGAAGCTTGAGGCTGAGTTGTGGAACTTGAAGGTAATAGGTACTGATGTGGTCAAGTACAACCAACGTTTTCAAGAGCTAGCACTACTGTGTGTTAGGATGTTCCCTGAGGAGGCAGACAAAATTGAAAGGTATGTCGGTGGATTGCCCGACATGATCCATGGAAACATCGTGGCTTCAAAGCCAAAGACCATGCAAGAGGCTATCGAAATGGCCACAGAATTGATGGACAAGAGAGTCAGTACCATGGCGGAAAGACAAGCTGAAAACAAGAGGAAGTTTGAAAACACTTCCCGAAGCAATCAGAATCAACAACAACAGCAAAATAAGAGGCAGAACACCGGCAGGGCATACACTGCTGGATCAGGTGATAAGAAACAATACGGGGGATCTAGACCCCTATGCTCAAAATGCAATTACCACCATGACGGTCCGTGTGCTCCAAAGTGCTATAAATGCAACAAATATGGTCACATCGCCCGTGACTGTAGGGGTACGGGAAATGCCAACAACATTAACAACCAGAAGGGCACCGGATCGGGTCAGAAACCTACTTGTTTTGAGTGCGGAGCTCAGGGACACTTCAAAAAGGAATGTCCAAGAATGAAGAACAACAAAGGCAACCGTGGTAATCAAGCTGGGAATGACAGGGCTCCAGCGAAGGTGTATGTGGTTGGAAATGCGGGGGCAAATCCAGACAACGTCGTTGCGGGTACGTTTCTTCTAAACAACCGCTATGCTTATATCTTGTTTGATACGGGTGCCGATCGAAGTTTTGTTTTTTTTTTCTGTGTTCTACTGCATTTTGTCTCCCAAATTGACATCACGCATTACTAGATCACTATTATGATGTCGAACTAGCTGACGGGAGGATAATGGGTTAACACTATATTAAGGTTGCACATTAACTTCTACCACATTCAACGTATCTTAATGCCTGTAGAACTTGGTAGTTTTGATGCTATAATCGGTATGGATTGGTTGGCAAAATACCAAGCGGTCATTATGTGTGCCGAGAAGATTGTTCGTTTTCCCTGGAAAAATAAAACCTTAATCATACACGGTGATGGAAGTACCCAGGGAAATGTGACACGATTAAACATCATTTCGTGCACTAAAACGCAGAAGTACGTGGAAAAAGGGTTTCCTATCTTTCTGGCACATGTTACTACAAAAGAGTTTGAAGACAAGTCAGAGAAGAAGCGACTTGAGGACGTACCAATAGTTCAAGACTTTCTCGAAGTATTTCCTGAAGACTTGCCGGGTCTTCCTCCGACTCGACAAGTGGAGTTTCAAATTGATTTGGTACCTGGTGCTGCACCTGTAGCACGGGCACCTTATCGATTGGCGCCTTTAAAATGTGGAGTATCTGAGCAACTGAAATAGCTATCAGACAAGGCTTTATAAGGACTAGTTCGTTCCCTGGGGGAGCTTCGGTCTTGTTTGTCAAGAAGAAAGACGGGTCATTCCGGATGTGCATTGATTACCGGGAATTGAATAAACTAACGGTGAAGAACCGTTATCCGCTCCCAAGAATTGATGATCTATTTGATCAGCTCAAGGGTGAGTGTTCATACTCGAAGATTAACTTAAGACAGGTTATCACCAATTGAGGGTTCGAGAAGAAGACATTCCGAAGACTGCCTTCAGAACTCGTTATGGCCATTACGAATTTCAAGTTATGCCGTTTGGTTTGACAAACGCACCTGCCGTATTCATGGACCTTATGAATCGGGTATGCAAACCATATCTGGATAAATTCGTAATTATCTTTATTGACGATATTTTGATCTATTCAAAGAACAAGGAAGAACATGAAAAACACCTTAAGCAAATCTTAGGGAAAAAAAAAATAATTTTTTGGTTTTAAGAAGGTAAGAGTTGTATGCCAAGTTTTCCAAATGTGAATTTTGGATTCCTAAGGTACAGTTCCTCGGTCACGTGATCGATAGTGAAGGAATTTATGTGGATCCAGCCAAGATTGATCCATCAAAGATTGGACATCTCCTAAGTCACCAACGGAGATTCGTCAATTTTTAGGTCTTGCTGGGTATTACCGAAGATTCATTGAAGGGTTTTCAAAGATCGCCAAACCAATGACTAAGCTTACTCAAAAGAAGGTCAAGTTTGAGTGGGGCGATAAACAAGAAGCAGCTTTTCAACTGTTGAAGCAAAAGTTGTGCAGTGCACCAATCCTTGCATTACCTGAAGGAAGCGAAGATATTCATCGCATATGTGACGCTTGAAAGAAGGTTGGGGTTGTATTGATGCAAAGAGAAAAAGTGATTTCTTATGCATCACGCCAGTTAAAAATTCATGAGAAGAACTATACAACTTATGATTTGGAACTTGGAGCAGTGGTTGTTCGCTTCAAGTTTGGAGACATTATTTATATGAATAAGTGTACGGTGTTCACCGTTCACAAGTAGGTTTGCAACACATTTTAGATCAAAAAGAGTTGAACATGAGGCAACGCCGATGGTTAGAGTTGCTATGTGATTACGATTGCGATATTCGTTATCACCCGGGGAAAGCAAATGTCGTTGCTGATGCTTTGATGGCATGAAAAGAACGATGGGGGAACACCGTTAAGAGTTCGCGCCTTGGTTATGACTATTAGCTTGGATCTTCCCAAACAGATCTTAAATGCTTCAGACCGAGCTGCGAAAACCAGAGATACATAAGTGTGAAGACGATGGGGAATGTTGATTGAACTGCTAAATTTCCAGAAGCAATTAGAGAACAAAAGTTGGAACCACGTACGGATGGAACCCTGTGCCTCAATGGCAGAAGTTGGCTACCTTGTTATGGGGATTTTCGGGACTATAATCATGCCGATCCACAATCAAAATACTCTTTTCATCGGGTTCCGACAAAATGTACAAGACTTGAAGAAGCTCTATTGGTGGCCAAACATGAAAGCGACATAGCCACTTATGTTAACACGTGTTATGCCTGTGCTAAGGTCAAGTCCGAACACAAAGGCCCTCAGGATTGTTGGTGCCAAAACCCAAGATACCGAATGGAAGTGGGACAACATCACTATTGGATTTTGTCAATGAAGCTTCTAAGACGTCTCAAGGCTATGGGACACCAATTTGGGTGAAAGTTGACCGACTCACTAAGTCTGCGATCTTTACACCGATGAGGAGAGACTGATCCTTTGGATAAACTTGCACGAATGTCCTAAAGGAGGTGGTCACGGAGACATGGAATTCCTGTTTAAATTTTTTTCTTTTTTGTTTTTGTGTGATCGTGACCGAGATTCGCATCAAATTTCTAGATGTCACTTCAGAACGCTTTGGTGTACAAATTTGGATAAGGTATGCGTACCATCACAAACAGAGGGCAAAGCGAGAGGACCATTCAAACTTCGTGGATATGCTGCGTGCTTGTGCGATGGACTTAGAAAGGGTTGGGTTAAAACCATTTGCATTAGCGAAGTTTCTCATATAACAATAGCTATCATGCCAGCATCAAGGCCGCACCATTCGAAGCACTTTATGGTCGAAAGTGTCGTTCACCTGTTTGTTGGACTAAAGTTGGAGAAGCCCAAATACTCGGTCCAAAACTAATTCAAGGGACCACTGAGAAAATCATTCAGATCAAGCAAAGGATGCAAGCCGCTCGTGATCGACAGAATAGTTACGCTGACTTGAAGCGTAAACCAATGGAATTCCAAGTCGGGGATAAAGTTATGCTTAAAGTCTCGCCTTGGAAAGGGGTCGTGCGTTTTGGCAAACGGGGGAAGTTAAACCCTAGGTATGTTGGACCTTTTAAGGTGATAGAAAGGGTTGGAGAAGTTGCTTACAAGCTTGAACTTCCAGAAGAGTTAAGCAGAGTTCATAATACGTTTCATGTATCTAATCTGAAAAAGTGTCATGCCGACGAACCATTAGCCGTTCCGTTGGATGGACTTAATTTGGACGACAAACTCCATTTTGTTGAGGAACCGGTAGAAATAGTGGGCCGTGAAGTTAAACGGTTGAAGCGAAGTCGGATCCCATTGGTCAAAGTTCGATGGAACTCCAAGAGAGGTCCTGAGTTCACGTGGGAGCGTGAAGACCAATTCATAAAGAAATATCCACACCTCTTCGCCAAGACCACACCGTCGTGAAGTTGTAACACCCCCATAATGGGTCGCAGCGGAATAAGGATCCGGGGCATGTTACTTCAAGATCAACAACACAAGATATATATAAGAACGACACAAAAAGTCGTTTAAATTGATACATTGGATTTAATTAAAAGACATATTACAAAAGCTTATAGATTCACTTGTTCCTTGTTTAATATTACAAAAGATGATATAGATTTCCCAAAATATGATACAAAAGTCTTTAAGCGTGCAATCCAAAACGTAACCCAATGCTCTTGGCACTCGTGCTATTGACCTCCTGAAAACATTGCTTAAAACGTCAACAAAAATGTTGGTGAATTCATTAGGTTTATGGTTAAAATATGCAGGACGCAAAGACTTTCCCTGGATGTACAACATATGCAAATCAATCACTAAAATATGATTACATTTACACTAAGCTCATGACACCGAAGCTCGACAGTCTTGTTCGCAAAATATTGCTACTCAGCCCGTGATGATGTTCTAACCCGAAACATCCCTCATTCGACATGCTATAACATTCGTTCCCGGTGATAGCTAGTCACCCGAACGGGGAGGTCGTTTCCCAAATAGATATAGTAAATTCATTTTTTTTCTCACGTCACATAATGTAATTCCAACTACATCTATGCAATGACAGTTCAAATAATGGGCTAACTTGGGTTTTCGCAGTTACTTTAGGCAAACATGTAATCACACATGCAAAATATCACTTGCGTCAATTTGTTAAAACAAAGCATGTTTCCACCCCAAATAATAGTCAAATCAGTAAACCTGTAAAAAGTGTGGGAGCTATGAATCAACCTAATGTGAGTGATTTGATAATTTATATCAAGTGTGGGAATTCTTCACGATTATTCCCGAATGGCAACCTAATTAAAATATAGGTCGTCATAAGTACCGAGTACTTATTTTAATTATCATTGAATATAATATTATAGATGGTACATGTACTATCATTCGGGTATCTATTAAAGAGTGTCATGAATGACGTTACGAGGGAGTTAGGACACTTTAATATTTACGGTTAAAAAAAAATCAAAACAACTCGTCGATACGCCATCCGAAGAGGCCTCATATGAAACTCCCTAGTATTATAGCACTTTGATAACCACTCAATATTCTATATAGCATAATCACCGACTAATCGTTTTAGTAAAATAATATTTATAAAGTGAAAACGTTTATAAATATACTTTTCGTAAAAATGACCTAATTTGGTCGTTTTAAGCCCGTTGCTCGCGTTTCTTACGTCCACGTCTTCGTAGTAAGACGAGTGATCAAAATATTACATTTTCAAGTTTTTGATTTTCTGTGATGAATAGTGTTTTTACTATTCATAACAGCTATATACTCGTTTTTATACTTTTAATTACGAAAAACCCGTTTTAGTCGTATCTTATTCGTTATAGCTCCGTTTTTAGCGATTCTTTCGAGCACGTTCTCGTAATTGAAAGTTTTATCATATTATGGATGTTTATAAAGTATAAGTTTCTGTGGTGAATAGTACTTTTTATAAAAATTTATATATAAATGTATTACTATCTTAAACTTGTAAATGGCGTATCTTCTTCGTTATTAATTGGTTTTTCGAGTTCTTTATGACCCCTCGATCCTTGTGACAGTAGTAGTTTATAAATTTCTTAAATAAAATATATGTAAATTTTAATTACAAAACAGCCCCTAGATATTTATTTCTAAATGTGTTTAAAACTTGTTTTATGTATTATTAGTTTAGTAGTTTACCTTTAAAAAACTAATGAACCATATTTTAAATGTGGTACTTATTAATAGAGTCCAATATCAATCCCTAAGTCCTTTAAATTCATTTGCCAACAAGGTCACCCTTTTACTTTCAATTACTTCATTTGTATAATTATATTAGTAACATCAAAAACCCTAATTTTTACATAAACATGTTTTATACTTTAAACCATAGTTAACAATCTTATAGATCTATTGTTCATGATATTTACACACTTAGGAAATGAGAATAGTGTATAAATTGATAACTCCAATAAAAAACTCATTTTACATATTGAAAATCATTAGTGTGATTAGCCTAAATACATATAACACATAAAAATTCATAGATAATAAAAGTATAAGGTTATTAGGAAACCTTAGTAATGAAGTAAGAGATGATATATAAGTTCTAACCCGTGTTTTGATCAAAACAAGCTTTCATGTTATACACCCTAGATTAGGTTTCCAAAACCCTAATCTTTACTTTTTCTCTTAATACTTGAAAATGTGATCAAGGCTTGAATATGACTTATACATCTTAGGATTGGATGTAAAAGGAGATGTAGGATTGTAGAAAAATTTCGTATGGTTATGTCTTAATCGTACATATGCCAGCTATTATCTGAGTCCTAAGAAAACCTGCCGACTCTGTCGCTGCGACAACCTAGCGACTGAACGGGTGTCCAAATATGGGAGTGAAGACTATGAAATTTTGTCGTAACGAGAGTACACCAATGCAGCATATGTACCAATTCGTACTTCGACTGGACACTCGCATGACGTATTGTGCAGTTACCATCATCTATGTCCCTGCCTTTAAATCTCCTACTCCATGGTTCAATTCCTCTAACACTCTAGCTCATGGATTCCCTACTCTTCATCCTAAGCTTGCATCATCAGGTATTCTGTAAGAAAGTTAATATATTCTCCATTCAAACTATCTTTCTCTACATCTATACCTAGATTAGACAGTATCGGAAGAACGTGCAAGCCATCCAACTCACCACTCTGCGTCTTACACTACTCACGTCGCCTTATATATACACTCCCCCTCCTCGTTCTAATACCACATTTCAGGCACCCCCTCATATTATTGGTCTATCATGTGTTGTTCACTATTTGATCTTTCTTGCTCGTATTGGGCCTCATACTCGTGGGTATTCGTTTTGGCGTAGTTAGGTTTTAGAACATTCCGTGGTCATGCTTAAACGCGATTCACATTTTATTCATGAAAGTCAAAGCATTTTACGTAGCCGATAAAAATAAGGATGAACAAAGTTAGTAATTATACTCTTATAATCATATAACCTTGATTGATGTAAATATTTTAATAGTTTATTTGCCCGTTTACACTTGTATGATCTTTTCAGTTTACGCGATTTAACTGAACGTTTACGGGTTTAAGAGCAAACGCGGTAAAAACCCTAAAAATAAATTTGTGAATTCATAATGTCATACACCCCCCCAAACAAATGTACCTAAAACACGGGTGTTATAGTCTCCCCCGGTTAGCTGAGCCTTGTCCTCAAGGCTTAAGACGCAGCATTTGACGACGGCCCGGTCCTTGAGAACAGATGTGGGTATTTCTTCCGGAATTGATCCTCGCGTTCCCAGTAAACTCGGACCTCTCTTTTGGGTTCCATCGACTAACCTTGGATAACGGGTACGGCTTCGCTTCAACAGTTTAAACTTCGTCGTTCTGTCGATCTCTATAGGTTCCTCGACAAACTGAAGCTTGTCATCAAAATGAAGTCCATCCAACGGAACGGCTAAGGGTTCGTCGGCATGACACTTCTTTAAGTTGGACACGTGAAATGTATTATGAACTCTGCTCAGCTCCTCAGGAAGCTCGAGCTTGTATGCAACGTCTCCAACCCTTTTTATTACCTTGAAGGGTCCAAACAAAACCTGGGAATTTAATTTCACTCGTTGCTAAAACGTACAACCCCTTTCCAAGGCAAAAAAAACCTTGAGCATCACTTTATCTCCAACCTCAAACTCCATCGGCTTACGCTTCAAATCAGCGTAGCTCTTTTGCCTATCACGAGCGGCTTGCATCCTTTGCTTAACTTGAATGATTTTCTCAGTCGTCTCTTGAACTATCTCTGGACCGGTGAGTTGAACTTCTCCAACCTCAGCCCAACAAACAGGCGAACGACATTTTCTACCGTAAAGGATCCAAAGGGTGCAGCCTTAATGCTAGCATGACTAACTGTTATTGTACGAAAACTCGACAATGTCAAATGTTTACCCAACCATTTCCCATAGTCGATCACACATGCACGATGCTTGATCTTCGAGAGTTTGAATGGTTTCTCCGCTTTGTCCGTCACGTTTAGGGATGATTTGCTTTATAACTCATATCTAAACTTGTACCCAAAGCTTCTGAATGTGACTCTCCAGAAATTTGATTGCGAACCTAGGGGTCTCGATCACAAATTAATCGAGTAATTTTCGTATTCCATGCATTGTTACGACTTCCTTTAGGGTACATCTCGCCCAAGTTATCTCTGAGTGTCAGTTTCCTCATGGGTTATAAAATCGCGGACTTTTGTTAAGTCGGTCAACGATCACCCAAATTGGTATCGTACCTTGTGATGTTTTAGTGAAGCTTCGTGACAAAATCCATTGTGATATTGTCCCACTACCATTGAAGCAATCTCGAGTTGTACAAACAAAACTGATTGTCTCTGATGTTTCGGCCTGGACCTTAGCAATGTCAAGCACTTGCTAACTTAGGTGCGGAAGCTCATGTCGGATTTCATATTGGCCACCTATATAGCTTCTATCGTCTTGATACATTTTCTCAGAACCTGGATGGATAGAATACTTCGAATTTGTGGGGATCGTGCCATGATCACAGTCCGTTAATTGTCCATAACAAGGTAACCAACTCCTGCCATTGAGGCATAGGGTTCCATCCGTACGAGGTTCTAACTTTTCCGTCCTAATTGCCTCTGGAAATTTTGCATTTTCAATCAGCATACCTCCAACATCCTCACTCTTGATGTTTTCTGGTTTCCGTGCTTCAGTCTGAGCATTCAAGATTTGCTTAGAAGATCCAAGCTAATAGTCATGACTAAAGCCTCGACTTCTTACGGTTGGTTCTCGTTCTTTCTGCTCCAAAGCTATCTGCAACGGATTTGCTTTCCCTGGGTGATAACGAATATCGCAATCGTAATCACTAAGCAACTCTAACCATCGGCGTTGTCTCATGTTCAGTTCCTTCTGATCAAGAATGTGTTGTAAGCTCTTATGATCAGTGAACACTGTACACTTAGTTCCATACAGATAGTGCCTCCAAATCTTTAGAGCGAACACTATGCTCAAGTTCTAGATCATGAGTAGTATAGTTCTTCTCATGGATCTTTAACTGGCGGGATGCATAAGAAATCACTTTTTCTCTCTGCATCAATACAGCGCCCAAACCCTTCTTTGAAGCGTCGCAGTATGTGATGAAATCTTCGCTTCCTTCAGGTAATGCAAGGATTGGTGCACTGCACAACTTTTGCTTCAACAGTTGAAAAGATTGATCTTGTGTATACTTCCCACTCAAAACTTGACCTTCTTTTTGAGTATGCTTAGTCATTGGTTTGCGCGATTCTTGAAAAACCCTTCAATGGGAATCGTCGATAATACCCAGGCAAGACTAAAAATTGACGAATTTCTCGTTGGTGTCTTATGGAGGATGTCAATCTTTAACGGATCAATCTTGGCTGGATCCACATGAATGCCTTTATATCAATCACGTGACTGAGGAACTGTACTTTGGGAATCCAAAATTCATACTTGGAAATTTTGCATTCAACTCTCTCTTCTTCAACAACTCCAATAATTATCTTCGATGCTCTTCGTGCTCTTGTATGTTCTTGGAATAGATCAATAATATCGTCACTAAAGACAATTCGAATTTGTCCGGAAAGGTTGCACACCGGTTCATAAGGTCCATAAAACACAGCAGGTGCGTGGTCAAAACAAACGGCCATAACTTGGAATTCATAATGTTCCATATCGAGTCTGAACGGCTTGTCTTCGAGATGTCTTCTTCTCGAACCCTCAATTGGTGATAACCTGACCTTAGGTCAATCTTCGAGTAGATACTCGACCCTTGAAGCTGATCAAATAAATCATCAATTCTTGGTAGCGGATAACGGTTCTTCACCGTCAGTTTGTTTAATTCCCGATAGTCAATGCACATCCGGAATGATCCGTCTTTCTTCTTGACAAACAAGACCGGAGCTCCCCAGGGTGAGGAACTGGGTCTTATAAAGCCCTTATCGGATAGCTCCTTCAGTTGCTCCGACAACTCTTTCATTTCGGAAGGCGCCAATCGATAAGGTGCCCGTGCTACAGGTGCAGCACCAGGTACCAAATCAATTTGAAACTCCACTTGTCGAGTCGGAGGAAGACCCGGCAAATCCTCAGGAAATACATCAGGAAAATCTTTAACTATCGGTACGTCCTCAAGTCGCTTCTTCTCTTGGGAATAACCCTATTTTTTTTTTGTCTTCGATCTCCTTTGTAGTAACATGTGCCAAAAAGACGTGAGATCCTTTTAGCAGATACTTTTGAACCTTGGTACACGAGATGATGTTTAGTCGCGTCCTGTGTCCTTCACTACATCCGTCACCGCGAACGATTAGGATTTCGCTCCCGGAGGGGATACGAACAATCTTCTTAGCACAGTCGATAACGGATGTATTTTGACAAACCTAGTCATGCCAATGTATACGCGCTTCGAAATCTACCCATCTCTACCGGCTATTTGGGTTGTGTTGAACGGCATGGTTTAAAAAAAGTTTATGTTACAACCCATCAATATAGTATTTACTCCAATTATCCTACCGTCAGCTAGCTCAACGTTATAACCTTGGATTAGTGTATTGGGGAATGATATATAGTAAAGTACTAAATGCAGTAGTATGAAACTCCATCGCACCAGTATCAAATAAGATTTAAGCATATTGGTTGTTTAGGAAGGAACGTACCAGCAACGACATTGTTGGGTGTTTTGCCCAGCATTTCCAACGCATACCACCTTCGTGGAGCCCTGTTATTTCCAGCTTGATTACCACGATCCATAGGTTGTTCCAGGTTTCGGCAAGTAGTTTCTTTTAAAGTGGCCTTGAGCTCCACACTCAAAGCAACCATTGCCCTGCTGATTATTGTTGTTGTTGCGGTAGTTGTTGTTGTTGTTGTTGTTACGGTTGTTGTTGTTGTTAGCAGGCGGTATCCTACAGTCCCTGGCCAGATGGCCAACCCTATTGCAGTTACTGCCCCCCCCCCCCAAAAAAAAAACCCTAGGAGGGACAAGGACCTGCTTCATGTATGGCCATTACACTTGGAACACATAGAGGCTTAGACCTTGTATGGCTTCCTGTCCCTTTGCCTGCAGCATAGGTCTGGCCTGTGTTCTGCCTTCTATTTTGTTGGTTTTGATTGTTCTGGGAAAGATCATCATACTTCCTTTTCCTTTCTGCCTGGACGTTCGTAATGCATGGTCTTATTCTCCATCACAACTCAGTTGTAAACTCATTCACTTCTGATGGTCTTTGACTTTGAGCTTTACACTGCCAAGTATCATATCGGGTATGCCCACTGATATACTTTTCGATCTTATCCAACCTTTCGGGAACATCTGGAAACATTCAAGGGCTAATTGCTGAGAATCGGTCGATTATAGGCCTACCACATCGGTGCCCTTAACCTTAAGTTCCCTACATTTCAGTTTATCTTCTTTGATCTCACCCTCGGGCAGTATTTTAATCAGTCATCATTTTCTCCAAGTGCTGCCATGGAATGGAATGAGCTACTTCTGAGTGGTGGTCGCTTAAACATGGATTTCCACCATGTAAGAGATTCCATCTTTGTAGAGTGCAAGTCGCGGAATTTGACTTGACTAGTGCTGAGGAAATGTTCTAATGCTAAAACTGATTCCATTTCTCGAACCATTCGAAGTGAGGTCAACGGACTCCCTCAGTGCTTTGAAGTCAACAGGTTGAATTTTTAGATTCAGAGTATGAGCATTCGCGAGCAGATTGTGCTGGCCTTGGTCCTGAACATTGATTATTGTAGCCATTCCTAACTTGCTTGCTTCTGCTTCAGCACATGTGCAGCAGCAAATCCTTGTTCAATTAAGGCCTTGAGTTGCTGCTCTAGAAAACAGATGCGAAGGTTGTTGCATTTGGAGCTGGTGTACACTGTGTTGTTTGGGATTTTGTGGACTCGGGTTTTATCTTGTGGCTCTTTTTTGGTGCCATGCTCTTAAATCACAAGAAAATTACAATACGTTAGATTTTCAATATATCATAACGTAATAAAATATATATTCAAATATAAAATAGATCACATTGCACTGTGACCAGAAGAATACTTATAAGAGTATATGATTTAAGGCTCTTAATTGTTGTAAATATACGTAATCATATTATAACCACGTTAATATCAAGTATGAATGCATCTAGTCCCACTAATGCAAAAATATTGTTTTGTGTGTCCCATAAAACCCTTTTTTTTGAATTGCCAATGTTTTGAAAATGGTTATAGTCCAGCAAAAACATTTTGACCTGGTTCTCTATAACCTTGGCTCTTGATACCAATCTGTAACACCCCCATAATGGGTCGCAGCGGAATAAGGATCCGGGGCATGTTACTTCAAGATCAACAGCACAAGATATATATAAGAACGACACCAAAAAGTCGTTTATATTGATACAGTTTGGATTTAATTAAAAGACATATTACAAAAGCTTATCAGCTTTCACATGTTGCTTGTTTAATATTACAAAAGATGACAATTAGATTTCACTAAAATTATATATAAAATTCTTTAAGCGTTGCAATCCAAAATGTAACCCAATGCATCCTTGGCACCTCGTGCCTATTGACACTCCCTGAAACATTGCTGAAAACGTCACAAAAATGTTGGTGAATTCATAGGTGTTTGTATTTAAATTAATGCAGGACCGCAAAAAGACTATTTCCATGGATGTTACAACTTATGGAAACAATCAGAAAAGCAGATTACATTTACACTAAGCTCATGGACACGAGCTCGACAGTCTTGTTCGCAAAATATTGCTACTCAGCCGTGAGATGTTCTAACCCAAAAATCCTGATTTCGACATGCTATAACGTTCGTTCCCGGTGATAGCTAGTCACCTGAACGGGTCGAGGTCGTTTTCCAAATAGATCTATTAAATAACATTCGGCGCTCACATAATGTAATTCCCAACTACATCTATGCAATTGACAGTTCATGATAATGGGCTTAACTTGGGTTATCGATACTTAGGCAAACTTGTAATCAATGCAAAATCTTTTTCCACTTGCGTCCTATTGTAAAAACAAAGCATGTTTTCCACCCCAAATAATAGTAAATCAGTAAAACTATAAAAAGTGTGGGGCTATGAACTCACCTCAAGTGAGTGATCTGATAATTTATATCAAGTGTGGGAATGCTTCACGATTATTCCCGAATGCAACCTAATTAAATATAGGTCGTATAAGTATCGAGTACTTATATTAATAACATTGAATATAATCTTATAGTTGTTACATCGTACTATCGTTCGGGCTATCATAATTAAAGAGGTCATGCAGGACGTTACGAGGAGTTAGGACACTTTAAATCGTTTAAATCCAACACTCGTCAATTACGCATCCGCATAGCCTCATTATGAAACTCCCTAGTATTATTGCACTTTGATAACCACTGTAATATTTTTTATATAGCATAATCACCGACTAATGTTTTAGTAAAAATATTATTAATAAGTGAAAACGGTTTATAATTATACTTTTCGTAAAATGACATTTTGGTCGTTTTAAGCCGTTGCTGCGTTTTTACGTCCACGTCTTGTAGTAAGTCGAGTGATCAAATTTATATTTTCAAGTTTTTGCTTTTCTGCGATGTATAGTGTTTTTACTATTAAAACAGCTATATACCGATTTTATACTTTTATTTACGAAAAAACCTGTTTTAGTCGGTATCTTATTCGTTAGTAGCTCCGTTTTAGCGATTCTTCGAGGCACATGTTTCATATTGAAAGTTTTATCATATTATGGACTGTTTATAAAGTGATAAGTTTTGTGGTTGAATAGTACTTTTTATAAAAATTTGTTTTATAAAAGTATTAACTATCATAAACTTGTAAATGGCGTATCTTCTTCGTTATTAATCGGTTTTTTGAGTTCTTTATGACCCATCGATCCTTGTGACATGTAGTATTTTATAAAATCATAAAACATATATGTAAATTTTAAATTACAAAACAGCCCCTAAGATATTATTTTCTAAAATGTGTTTAAAACTTGTTTTATGTATTTAATTTGTTTAGTAGTACAGATTACTTTTAAAAAAACTAATAACCATTATTTTAATATGTGGTATTTTAATAACTCCAATATCATCCATAGTCCTTGTAAATTCATTGCAACAAGTTCAACCCTTTTACTTTCATTACTTTCATTTGTAATTATATTAAGTAACATCAAAAACCCTAATTTTTACATAAACATGTTTATACTTAAACCATAAGTTAACATCTTTATTCGATCTATTTTTCTCATAATATTACAACATTAGGACATGAGAATTAAGTGTTAAATTGATAAAACTCAAATAAAACTCATTTTACATATTTGAGAAGTCATTAGTGGTGATTTGCCGTAAAATAAAAACATATACACATAAAATCATTAAGAAATAAAGTTATAAAGGTTATTAGGAAAACCTTAGTAATGATGTAGAGTAGGAGATATAAGTTAAACCCGTGTTTAGATTCAAAAATCAAGCTTTCAAGCTAATAACCCTAGATGAGGTTTTCAAAACCCTAATCTTTATTTTTCTTCTTAATACTTGCAATTGGTGCTTCCACGCTTGAATATGACTTAATACATATAGGATTGCTGTCATAAAAGAGATGTATGGATTGTAGAAAAATTTGGTATGGTTTGCTTAAGTGAGCTTAATGAGCCGTGGGTTTTGGGGTGTAAAAGAGAGGAAGAAAATGAATTTTTGTTAAGTGTAAGAGTATGTAAACATTTCTCATGCATGCATGCTTATTTATAGTAAAAATATCTCCCTAACTTAACCATGGTTACTTTCCTAACTCTGAGCTCCATGGTTAACTAATCAAGTTGATAAAAGGTGTAAGAGTTTATTTCATAAATATCTTTATAATATCTAGATATTATGGAAAGTGATGAATACTTGGTTCTATCCTTAAAATTTCGGCATAATATGTATATATGTGATGTTATATTTATTATTTTGAGTATTGGGTATAATCGTGGGTATTCGTTTAGGCGTAGTTAGGTTTTAGAACTTCCGGGTATGCTTAAACGCATTTTATTATGAAACATAATCATTTTACGTAGCCGATAAAAATAAGATGAACAAAGTTATTAATTATCCTCATAATATCATTATAACACTTGCTTGATGTTAAAATATTTAATCCGTTTAATACCCGTTTACATTGTATGATCATTTTTCAGTTTACGCGCCTTTAATTATCGTTTACGGGTTTAAGAGCAAACGCGTAAAACCCTAAAAATAAATTGTGAATTTCATAATGTCATACAATGACCTAAAACACAAGGTGTTATAGCTGCATCGTGAGCCTTGAGGACAAGGCTCATTTAACGGGGGAAGTCTATAACACCCTGTGTTTTCAAGTCATTGATGACATCAATAAATCCACAATGTACCTTTTTGTATTGTACGTATTTGCTTGAAATAGTAACGTTAGGTTAAATCGCGTACGCCAAAAATTAACGTTCAATGTGAACGGGCATCAAACAATTAAATGTTTACATCAAGCAAGGGTTATATAATTATTTTGAGGATAATTATTAACTTTGTTCATTTTATTTTTATCAGATATGTAAAGTGTATACGTTTCGCGATAAATTGCTTTTAGGCACTCCTGGAACCACAAAAACTTTTCTACGCTTCAACAAATACCCACATTTATACCCAATACATAAAAACTACAAAAATATATTATGTATATCTTATGTATGCCAAAATTTTAGCCATATATACAAGTGATATAAGAAAACTCTTCCATTTGGTCAAATGAACAACATACCTCATTAATACCACACCATACCTTGTCTAATTGACCTAAAGACCATCCCTAAGACCATGACCCATCCCTAAGACCTTAACATGTTCCCTTGACTAGACCTACACCTTATATACATGTATACATTTGATAGATAAACACACATGCATAAACACTTAACCAAGAAATCAAAAACTCTTCCCTTTTTCCTCTCTATATGCTACAGCAAAGAAAGCAGCATCTTACATACAATCCATTAGCAATTGTTCTACATTTCCCTACAACTTCCTATTACACATCCATTCTAAGATATTCTAAGGTGATCCCAAGCATTGGCTAACCTTTTTCAAGTATTAATCAAGTAAAAGGAAGTTAGGATTTTTATTAAGGAAAGCTAGGGTTTCTTTGTGCAAGCTTGGATTTTAGGGCGAACTAGGGGTTAGCAATTGTTTGTCAACCATCATCACACATCATAAGTTCTATTTGAACTCTTTACTGTTCTTACTAATTTTCATTTTATAGGCATATGTTAATTATTTATAGCTTAAATCACCTTGGATTTTTATCATGAAAATGGATTTCTACTTGAAATGGATCACATGGATTACTTTTTATTATGTGTGTGTATTACATAGATCATGTTAAATGGATGATAATAATATTGTTCTGTTGTTTTTGGTGTAAACATGATTATGGGTTAATTAGGGTTTTCATAGTTTCATAATATGTTTTAAGTTAAAGAAATACATAAGACAAGTTAAGATTAAATTTGGATATCATATTTAATTGTTACTTGAACACTTAAAATAAAGTTATCTTTGGAATAAATACATTGTACACACTGGTTATGTAATAAAATTGGATTATGGACAAAACCTAGTAAATGTAAGGTTACTTAAGTAAAGTTATGGTCTTTAAGTGTTATCATGGATTTGCTAACCTTGGTAACTTGGACATATGAGGACTATTATGGACAAATAAATTCTAATATATAAATGATATATAACATATATGATATATAAGACTTGTGGTAAAATACAAAAGTGGTAAAGTATAAAGAAAAGGTTAAAAATGGACTTAGCAAACTCAACCAAACATTCTGTCCATAATCAGAATATTTACCTATTTAATTTTATGTTTTTTATAAGATAATACAATCCACGACGATTCCGAAAAGGTAAGAAACTTGTCAAACGGATTAATAACGAAAAAGTTACGTTAAAAACAAGTTATACGTTAATAAACGGAGTCGTAAAGGAATTTTTATAAAAACATTTTTTATAAAAATTTAATAAACAGCAAGTGTTGATATTTGATTAATAATTACACATTTTTTAGGATTCCAAATTGATAAGAATCGCAATTTTTTCATTATAACGAACGATTGTAATGAATTTCGCGAGTTTACGACAACTTATTACTTTTATTAAACTATTTTTATAAAAGTTATATTCATGACAGAAAGTTTTTTATTTTGTACAACCTCATAAACTTATAGAACTTTCAAAAAGAGAAACGTCCTCGAAATAATCACTAAAAAACGGAGCTATAACGAATAAAACTACGACATTTTCGGTTTTACGACAACAAATTACGAATTACATTGAAATCATGTGTGATTAGTGAACAGTAAAAGTGACTGTTCATAGGGGGTACAAAATTTATGAAAATGTCAAATATCGATAACCGTCTTAATACAACAATATGGGCATAAGAAACGCCGAGAATCGGAACGGTTTAAAACGGGCTGAATAGGAAAAGTTACGCCAGTTTTGCTTAAAAGGTAATTAGAAACGTTTTTAACTTATTAAACATATTTTACCAAAACCATTTGTTGGTGATTGAGCTATATAGAATATTTACTGTGGTTATCAAAGTACTATATTACTAGGGAGTTTCATAATGAGGCCTCTTCGGATGGCGTATCGACGAGTTGTTGGATTTATGATTTAAAGTGTCCTAACTCCTCGTACGTCATGTCATGACCTCTTTAATTATGATAGCCCGAACGATAGTACGATGTAACAACTATAGGATTATATTCAACGTTGTTGATTTGAGTACTCGGTCCTCATACGACCTTAATTTAAATAGGTTGCATCTGATCGATTCGCGTGGCGCGTTATTTGAGATATACTTGGCATTACTCACTCAAGGTGAGTTCATAGCCCCACGTTTTACATCTTTTGTTTTACAAAGTTTTTGGGTCGTGAAAAAACTACACTGCTTTACAAGTGGACACAATGGTTAAGTTTCATGTTATGTTATGATTACGTGTTCACTAAGTAGCGATAACCATATGCTGAGCCCATTATCATGACAGTGGTCCAATTGCGGGATTGTTGAGCTGGCGATGTTATTAATAGTTCTATTGGTTTGACAACCCCGTTCAGGTGTGATTAGATATAACTGGACAAACAAAGATATATACCATAGTCGAATATTAGGATGTTTGCGGGGTTTTAGAAACATCACCACGGGCAATGTAGGCATTTAATTTGGTTACACATTCATACACATCTATGCTTTAGTGTCATGAGCTTAGAGCAACGTAATTACATTTATATGATGTCTGCATCTGTTGCATTATTATACACTTGGGAAATCTTGTGGTCCTACAATATATGATTTATCAAACCTATAAATTCACCAACATTATTGTTGACGTTTTAAAGCAATGTTTTTCAGGGGATCAGTAAGCAAGAGGTACAAGAGATACATTGGTGGTTTTGATTGGGATATCATGCAATAAAGATTTTGTCGCAATACATTTTGTATAACTATGGGCTAGAAATCTTTGTACTTTGAATAAGTGAACAAGTTAAGCTTCGGGCTTATGTAACAATTACTTTGTTAAATCCAATGTATCGTTTTCAAACGACTTTTTGGTCGTTCTATATATATCTTGTGTTATTGATCTGAGAAGTAACACGCCCCGGACCCTTATTCCGCTGCGACCCAATTTGGGGTGTTTCGTATCACTTCCCCAGGGAAGTTCCATAACCTCGCCTTTACTTATTTACATGTTTTATAAACCCGCGAGGGGGATACATGCTTGTTACAAACTCTTTTACTTACTCGTTTATCTTATAACAATGTGATTACTTTTCAAAGACTTAATGAATTCATAACCCCATATTTCAATCTTTTGAATACTTTATAAACCTGTGATACCTAATATAAACCATGAATGCAAGTGTTTTCTAAATGTATGCTATCTAGATATATTATTGCCTAAGTAGCTTCTAGTGCCATTATTTCCATATCATGAATCATTAATTACTTGCATTGCGAGTGAACGCGAATATTGTGAATAGATCTATTGGGGGTGACGGCTCCCGTTGGTATACCCATGCTTGGGGTAGCCAAACGCATAATATTTGTCCTAATAGATGACCTTGGCAAGTTACCTTTTCCATGGGGATATCTGTCCCTAACCAATATCACTACGGTGATTTCCCTGTTAATGTATTGATGTCATGAGCTTAGGTACAATAATAATGTTACCCTGATTTTTCTATAATAATTGTATTCGTTGCAATTATAAACATTATGATAACTTGAATTTAATTGTTTTCCATAATAATACTGATCTCCATAATAATTATCCTTGTAAGGCCAATACTTCCATTATGATAACTTGTATTCAATTATTACATTTCATACCTATGAATTTCACTCAACCTTTGTGTTGACCCTTTTTAGCATGTTTATCTCAGGTAATTGAGCAAGTTGCGGTACGGAGTGACATAGACTCGAAGATGGCTGAACTGTTATCATTGAAACATAATGTTTTAGATTTCGGGACCTGCATTTTGTAAAAACTCTGATTATAATGAATGATAACTAAATTTTTCCAACAACATCTCTTTTAAAGTTGTTTTCTATGATTATGATTGTTGTATGCATAAAGTAATACCCCAGATTAGCTTCCGCTGCTATATTGTAAAAATGGGGGTGTTACATTTATGACATCTAACGAGCATTGTTAATTCATCAATATATTTGACTGGTAAAAGTTTTTATTAAACGGGGTTTCAATTCGAAGGGGAGTTGAAGTTATTTTAACTTAAAAGGCCAACGTTGTCAAGCATTTGTGAGTATAGGGACTTATGTGCAATATGCTAAATGTTTCCTAGGCTTATGAAATTACAAGGACCATGTGTGCCAATCTGAATCTTGCATAAACCTTATTAATAAATTAAACCACAAAGTAATGGTCTTAGGAAGTTAAGGGACTAAAACTTCCAAATAATGAAACCATTAAAAGTATAAAAGGAGGTAGCGAGTTACTGTTGGTCAAAACTTGAAAAAAACCAGTCAAATCATATCCCTAAAAACCCTCTCACACAACTCGCTAGGTTGAGCTTTTCTTTGATTCATGATTTTCATGGATTTTAGTGCCAAGGTACCTTTTGTATAATGTTCTATACCTAATAAACATATTACATCTAGAACATGGTTGTCTTAATCTCACTAAATCGCACTAAATCAATGATTTCGACTTTGTTTATCATCTAAATCTTTGTTAATGTTTGGAATGATGCTTTACTTGCCGGGTTAGAGATAATATGTATTAATCATGCCTCGTTCATGTTTTATTTGCATCCCCTTTCATTATTTTTGTGGTATTGATGATTTTCATGGTATTTCTTAACTTTTATTAGTCAAACACCCTTGAATGTTGTTGTTTGTTGGTTCTAGATGTTGCTAAATGTTTAACAATGTTGTCTAAGCGTTTATCATGTGCCTCCTTGAACCCTTTTGCTGGTTTGTGTGATTTTAGGTTATAGAGAGTTGTTGGTGTGCTATGTAGCGAGTTAAATGATTTTTCTTGTTAGTGAGTTTCTGTCATTACTTATCAGCGAGTTTTAATGAATGTTAGCAAGTTAATAATATTATATTATCATATACAGGAAACTCGCTAACTAGTAGCGAGTTGATGAAGACTTTATTTTTTATTAAAATATTCGCTCGCTATTTCAAATTTTCCAAATTTAATAGCGAGTTAGTATTTTAATAAGAATATTCATAGCAAGTTGTAATTAGCGAGTTATCACTAGCGAGTTGACTTTCATCTCTTATTTAATTGTGTGCAGGCAACTCGCTATCCCTTTGCGAGTTAAAGAAGATTTTATTTTATTATAATATTTAACTCTCTATTTCAAATTTTCTATTTTGGAAGCGAGTTAAATACTTTTAAGAAAATAGGTCAGCGAGTTGTCTGTAGCGAGTTATGTATTTTATCAAATATCTTTGGGTCAACTTATTTCAAGGTTAAATTCCCTCTAAGCAATTGCTCCCAACTAACATCATATATCTGTATGTATGTCCTGCTGTTGGATCTACTTGTGCAGATACTATGGCTGACATGAACATTCCTGTGAATGATGCTCCTGCTGTACAAGCTCATGTTGTCGCACCACCGACCAGAACGGATGATCAGATATTGCCGTTAAGCAAGTAGGTGCCCATCGGCAAGAGCAACTACGTACTCGATGTGCACAAGCCTTAGAGGAACCCTATCTTCCTGATTGTTGTAGCCTTACTAAAGAACACCAACTTCTTCAAGGCCTTCACATCATCCTCTACGATTCCGGCTATCTACGTTCAGTAGTTTTGGGACACCATGTGCTTTAATTCGTCTACTGGGTTGTACAGTTGTCAGATGGATGAGCAATAGTTCAATCTTCACAAAGATATTCTCAGAGATGCTCTTGATATCACTCCAGCCAATGATAACAATCCCTTTGTGGCTCCACCGTCGAGTGATACAGTTATCGAGTATGTCAACACTTTGGGATACCCCAGTACACTCAGGAACGTATCAGCAATGTCTGTTAATGCTCTCTATCAACCATGGAGAGCCATCTTGTCTATGATCAACATATGCCTTACAGGCAAAACTGCTAGATATGACAGCCAAGACATCTAGTGCTTCAGATACTTTGGGGTATCATTCATCGCTCCAACATAAATTATGCTGGAAGGATTTGGGAAGAGTTTGTTCAATTTATATAGACGTTCCTCACTGACTGGAAGAATCTAGCTACGGCTGCACGTGGAAAGAAAAAGACCGCTCATCTGCTCATTCCAAGTGTAAGGTTCACCAAACTGATCATCCATCATCTGAGAACCAAGCACACCATTCACCCAAGGACTGGTTCGCCTCTTCACTACTCACATGAGGAAAGCATTCTAAACACTCTCAGGTTTGTTGGAAAGGATGGTAGAGAAATATTTGGCATGCCGATACCTGATGCTTTAATCACTGATGAAATTAAAGGAGCACCCTACTACGGCGACTACCAAGAGCATGTTGCCAAGTATCAACAATTTCTGGATGTGGAACGTGGCAAGGCTGAGGAAGGAGGAGCAACAGAGTCTTCTGATGCTACCAAGGTCACTAAACCCAAGGCAGCTAAGGTTACTAAACCCGCTGGTGACAAGGCACCAAAGCCTACCGCTACTCAACCACCTAAACCCAAACTAGCACCTACTCAACCATCAAAAGCGGTCTCAAAGAAGAAACAAAAACTGGTTAAGGAAACTCCTGATGAACCCTCACTAGCAAAAAGATCAAAGGGTGGACTAGTGGGAAAAAGATGCAAGCCGAAAAGTCCACTCAAGTTGGTTGATGAGCCCAATGATGAAGGTGTTCCTGTTGAGGAACCTGCCCATACTGATGAAGAAGCAGATCTTCAACGGGCCCTAGAACTAAGTCTAAAGGAACAAGCAGAACGAACACAGGGACCAGCTCGTCTGGTGGTATTGAGGGAGCCTGACTCTGGGAAATATCAACCGCATCCAAAGGTACAAGGAAAGGGGAAAGAGAAAGTCATTGATGAACAAGCTGCTCACGATCTACTCACCCTTCAGACTCTAACGAAGAAGAGCCCTGTAGATCAATTTATCTTTCAAAGGCGCCCTCCCATGCACACTGAACCCACTGGACATGCTGACTCACCTTCCTTGAATGCTGAACTACCTCTGACTGACAGTGAAATGGAATCAGATAAGGAAGTTCCTGTGATCATTGCTAGAGATCAAGATGAAGGCCAGGCTGGACCAAACCCTAGTGAACAAGATGAATGCTAGGCTGGACCAAACCCTGGTATACAAGATGAAGGCCAGGCTGGATCAAACCCTGGTGATGTTGTACAGTCTCAACCTCAACAACGTCATGGGGTTCATGTTGGACCAAACCTTGAACACATGGACATTGAGGCTACTGATGCTTCAACTCAGAAAAAACCTGAGCAAATGGATGAGGAGTTTACCATAACTGCTTACCCAAATGTTCAGAAGAACCTCAAACTGCCAATTGAAGATCATGTGATTCTTGAAGAACTTACAAGCTTTACGGGAACCCTGTCTTCTCTGCAAAACCTTGATAAAGATCTCAGCTTCACTGATTAGTTTTTCGTAGAAAAGCGACATGAAGAAGAATCAGGGAAAACAAATGCTGAAATAGAGGTTCAGTCAATGGTTTCAGTCCCTATTCATCAAGACACTTCATCGATTCCCCCAATGACCACACCGGCTATTGATCTCACGACGATGCAATCCGACTCTCCACTACCAACATCAACAGCAACAACCTTAATAATCACAACAACAACATCTCTTCCACCACCTCCTCAACCACAACAAAGCACCGCAAATTTGATCCTAGTAAGTCGCATAGGTGAGCTGGAACAACATATGGGGGATCTGATACAAAACAACTTAGTCCTGGAGGAAAGGTTGGACAAACAAGGGACCCGACTATACAACTTGGAGAATCTCAATATTCCTCACAAGGTGAGCCAAGCAGTTGATGAGATAGTGCACTTCAAGCTCGCTTCAAGGATCTGCCCACCGTTGATATGAAGGAAATACTTCAACAACGGATGTTTGAAGACAACTCCTACAAGTCTCATGAGGTTCACAATGACTTGTACGAGGCTCTACAGAAGTCATTGGAGCTAGATTATTCAAATCAACGTTTAGCTGATAAGGAGGAAGCTCGTAAGAAGAAAAGAAAGAAGCATGCAGCTCCAAGAACTCCTTCTGGGTCTCCACCTTCTCCGCCACCACCTCCACCTCCTCCAGCAGGTGCATCTAGTGCTTCAGGTATTTCAGGTGCATCAGGATCCTCTTAGCTGCCACTACCTCCTCCTCCTCCATCTACTGATACATCAAGATCTGCTAAGCAACAAGTCAGTAAGGCTCCAAGCTCGTCCAAGCCAACGGCCTCCACATATCAATCCATGGCTTGGACTACATCTGACACTAGATTCGAGTCAACTGGTTTTATGGCAGCTCAAGAGTTATCTCCTACTGACTCTCTGATGTAAGATGATTCCATCCCCGACGAGCAGGTACAGTTGTCTAATGATTAAGACTCCGGGAATGATCACCTACCAAAAGCTGACTCGAGACAAGACTGGTGGAAACCACTATCTAAAGAGGAAAGACCAATGACTCTTGAACCTGCTTGGACCATTCCTTCTTCTAATGTATCAGATAATGAGAACAATTGGGCGTCTGCGTTGGTTTCAACTTATGAAACCCCTGTTGAGAACTCATTACTTGCAAAGACTAGAGACATGACGACTTTCATAAAATGGTAATGCCGACAAGTGAACAAGACCAAGCTTACACAAGCAGATTTTGAAGGGCAGGCTTATGAAGTTGTTAAAGCATTCTACCAAGGCATCATTCACCTTCAGTTCCAAATGGAGGAGTGTCACAAGATGCTTACAGCTCAGGTTGACTGGACGAATCCAGAAGGAGATCAAGTCAGAATCAATGTCAATCGACCACTGCCTTTCGGTGGTCCTCCAGGTCATGTCACTATTTAACCACAGATCTTATTCAATAAAGACTTGGAGTATTTGAGATATAGCAACAAGGGAAGCAATCATGCACTATCGATTTTCAAGATGAAGGCTGTTAGTTATCCTGACTTTGGGCCTGAACTGCTAGTGCCGGAACAAATGTGGATTGATGATGTGTGTACTTATGACATAAGTGAAAAATATGGCATCTCTCACTAGTGTTTTAATCGACAGAAGTTCTATGTTGAAAGACATGATTCTCCGTCGCGTAGAAAAGATGTCAGAACACACATGCGGATTTTTAGTGTCGTCAGAATCAAAGCATACTCAAGATACGGGTATGACTACTTAAGCGAAATTGTCCTCCGAAGAGCTGACTTCTAAGAACACACGATTGCGGAAACAAATTTCAAGAACCTGTATCATAGTGACTTTGAAGACCTGAATCTGCTTCTTTTACAATGTCATCTTGATCATCTTCCTGGTTCAGACAAACGGATACTGTCAAGCTATGGACCCGAAACTTGGTGATCCGACAGCGGGTTGAAGACTTTCAACTTGGCATTAAAAGCTACCAGACACAGTTAAACCTCACTAAACCAGGATGGGATGCAACATGCTACGAGTTCAAGCATGATTATACCATCATTGAGTCTCCTCAAGCAGTAGTGTTCCCAGTAGACAAAAATGACCGAAAGATCATGAGGTTCAATGAGATATACAAGTTCAGTGATGGGACGTTGACACGTATTCTGGAAGCACTAGATTACAGAGTCAAGGAATTCAAGGTCAAGCGGCTCAATCCGGATATGAATACGTGATTCTGGACTGAAAAGGACGTGACAAAAAGCAAAGAGTTCATAGCAGCAATTGAAAGGCGGTTGAAGACGAGAAGGATCTACCAGAATCTGGAATGCTTTGTTGGTGGACGTATTCGTGATATTGACTACAGACTTCTTCAGAGAACGGAATGATATCGCCATTCCATTTTAAAGGTCAATATGATGTGTAATATATTATTAACTTTGTACATTATATAGTAGTGTAGCAATAGTACGTTATGTGTTAGGGTATGAATTTTTATGAATTTTTCTTTAAATTCAAAATCTTTCCAACCTATCATACCTGACACTAACAGACTCCCTCACTAATTGAGGGGGAGCATATATCGGTTCCAATATCAGCTTGTATTTAATCAGACTACATTTTCTTCCAAAGGGTTTAAATTTTTTGATCCTAAATCTCAAAGGGTTTAAATTTTTTGATCAAGGGAGAGAATGTGAGTTAAATATTAAATCTGATAAAAATGTGATCTATTAAGACTCAAGCAGGTACTCCTCCCTCCTTGTGCCAAACAATTTCGATTAACGACGCACTTGTTGAGGAGGAGCGTTTCTAAATAATCAAAACAATCAAGGTACAATGGCTTTGATATCTATATCACAAGTAGCTTGATTGATTTTTTTAATTAGTTTTATGGCGAAGTGAACTGTACCAAAAGACCAACCTTGTACTTACTTTATCAGAGTTATAAGGATGGTATGGTTAGGTACATGTTCCCATGATCCCGCCAGAGCCGGAGGGATCTACCCAGGGATAATCTACTAGTTAGTGTAGAAGTCCTTAGGTATGATTACAAAAGGAGTAATGTGAGAATATGGGAATAGTGCGGACTGAGATGGAGCTAGTACTGAGACACGCCCAACAATTGCTCGTTAAGCAAGCTATCGTTGGAAGTTCTAAGCAAAGTTTGACACATAGGCTTACGGATAGACCTTAGTGCACCCTTGAATGTTCTTATGTGGTTTGGTTAATGTTATATTTTGAATAAACTCGAAGACGAGCCGATTCTTCAAAAACGTTGAGCTTTGTAACAACTCATAACTTAGTTCCAAGACAGTTCTTGTTTGATGAGTTACGGGGTTAGGTTGTGAATGACGTTGTTACATAACTTAAAGTTTTTGACGAGTTTCCTCGAAGACGGGCGATGTTCATGTAGTTGGATGTTATTTTTGCTTAGAGTTGTTATGTTGCTATTTGTACCCTTGTATAGGCAAGCGAAGTTGTAAGCAGTGGGTTTCCGATTATGAAAGTTAGACGAGATTCAAAGCGTGACCCTAAGTTCACGTAGGAACTTGAGGACCATATAAAAGCTAAGTATTTCCCGATTGTTTGTTGATGATGATGTTGAACCTATTAGTTAAATCTCGGGATGAGATTTTCCTAAGGAGGGGATACTGTGACAACCGTGAATTGAGCGGGTTAGTCAAACCGTTAGAGTTGACTAAAGTATTGATATGAGTTATATTTATGTGCTTATGTGATCTATGTGAGTATCGGTTATCAATCCATGGAGCATGATCGTCTCATAGTGATTGAATTGATAGTTGTTATGGGTATTTCATTTTGTTTACATTTTTGTGACAAAGGAAATGATAGTGTAATTTTATGTGTATACATATTATTTTGTGTAAGTATTATGTATGTACGTATTTAAGTATTAGTGGTTTGTAGGAGTAAGATTTAGGTCTAGTAATATAGTTAGATAGATCGTAGTTTTATTAAGTTAGCAAAATAACATTAGAAATAAAATTTATTTATAATCATTTAATTTAGTTTTAATTTAAAAGGTTTAAAAGGTAGAATAAAAGGTTTTTATAAAAAAGTTAAAAATTAAGGGTTGATTATGTAATTAAAAATAATTAATAAAAAAATATAAATAACATATATACATATATTTGGACGAAATTTTATTAAAAAAAATTAATTAATTAAGGGATGTTTGGTTGGACCGGTTTAGGGAGAAAAAGGAGGAAAGAAAACCTAATTTTAGTTAAAGTTGGATTCTAATTAGGTAATTATCCAAACCTTTTCTTTTCACTATAAATACAAACCTCTCCTCCCCTTTTTTTTTGTAAAATCAGTCGAACAAAGAGAAATGAAAAAAAAAAATTTTTATCAAGAATCAAGTTGGTGATCTTGTGTATCAAGATCAATGTTTAAGGTATGTTAATAAACCCTAATTATTTTAATTCTCTTTAATTATTCTTGTAACAATTTTGAGGATGGACTAGGGTTTATATAATATCTGTAAAATTAGAGTTTTGATCTTTAAAAATCATTTTTGGGATGATTAGTGGAGTTAAGCCTGTGTAATTAGGGTTTTAGGGTTTGTAAATTCGAAATTTAAGAGCTGGCAGTTTTGAAAGGTCATCTTGTACAAATCATAATTTGGTCATAAAAATAGCAATCATTAATTTTATTGAGCCTAAAATTAATTTTAGAGAGTCTATTTTCCAAAAAGTCCAGCCCCGAAAGGTTTTGAGGTCGGGAAATTAGTCAAATAATTTTTGCAAGAAAAGTTGTCAAAACAGTAAATTCTGGTCAGATTTGGGTCTGATTTCGGGGAGTAAAACCCCTACTTAAAGTTTAAATTGGGGTTATCCAAAAATCATGGGTCATATTTTAGGTGTCTATTAACTCTAGTTCGAAGGGCGAGCGATAAAACATTTTCTATGTATTTTTAAGGACGTCAGACTTTTTAGTGTGCGTTCAGATCTGAATATGAGTACTTTATAAAGATGAATTTTTATAAAATAGTTCCACTTAGTATTATTTTTTCTAAAAAATCACAGTAGCTCACAACTCATTAGGGAGCTAGGAAATGTAAGCAGAACCATCAATTAGGTGTTTTAGTATTTTATTTGTGGTTATGAATTGACTATAAAATTCTGCCAGAAACTGAAAAGTTGGAAGTTAATGGTTAAGGTTATATAGAGTATGAAAATGATTTGGGAGATGTATATAAAGGATTATAAACTTAGTGTAAGGTTTAGAAGTCCATTATATTATTGTTACATTGGCTTGGTCATTTAGCCTAACTAAGTGTAACTTGTGTTTTTGTTGTGTTTAGATTGTGTGCAAGATTTTGTCAAGTAGCTGAGCATCAGGTGAGTTTCATAGTCCCATTTTACTATGTTTTCTTGGGATGAAAATGATGCAAAATATGTTTTGAAATGTTTTAATTGCTGTGATTATGTGGTTTAAGTTACTCATGGACTTTTAAGTAGCTATTATATGTTATGTGTTGCATGTTGTATGATGTTGCATTGGTCTTCGCCTACTTTGTGGGTAAGAGGTTTCGCCTACTTTGTGTGGGTATGAACCTGTGCGGATACAGTACCAAGAGTTTGGGATTAGGGATAGCATTCCTCTCCATGACTATTTTTGTGGTTTAGATCGGGGGACACGTTCCGTCCTAATGGTGATTGTTAGTTGAATGCATGTTAGCATGTATAATAGCCAGCTTATTTGTCCTGCCATGTTTGTTTTTTTTATAATCACAGTAATTGATTTAAATCTTGTATTGGTGTCGTAAAACCTATGACTCTCACCAACCATTGTGTTGACGTTTTAAGCATCATTTTCAGGTGAGCGTTATGAAGGTGTTGAAGTTAATAAAAGTGGCTAGAGAGACCATTAGGATGGCATTGGAAGTTCTCATTTGATTTTATTTTGAAATTGTTTGCATGAATTTTTTAATGTTATTAGGTTTAATAAAGTTGTAACACATTGTCTTTGTATTGATGAGACCTCTTTTCATTAATACAAGATGCAGTTCCTTTGTTTTCGGTATTGTCATGACACATCGTGTCTTTTATATTTAGTTATGCATATAGTGAATCTCTATTGTTGACACCATTGTGTTGTGATGATATCCATGAAGTTACGCCTCGTGTTTCCGCCTTGGCGGGGTGTGACATTTGATATCCTCAAGGTATATCTAGAATTATAAATTCTATGGGGAAATTAAATTTACCAATTCCTACTAGTACGTTTTCAGCTATTCCTTTTGGATATTTCATAGTCCCATCAGCTAATTCAACTGTTAACTTAGTGTGAGCTAATTCGCCTAATCCTAAGTTAAGGTACGTCGAGAGAGGCATAACACTAACGCTAGCTCCTAAGTTAACAAAGGCATTATCAAAGCATACATTATTAATAAATCAAGGTAAAGTGAAACTCTATGGGCCTTTCTCCTTTCTGGGTATGGAATTATTGATATGTGAAGCTTCAGAGTAAACTTCCGAGAATTGTGGTCCATACAATCCCTTCTTTTCTTTACAGTAGTAACCATTCAAATGACTTAGAAACAGAATCGTTGTTTGTCTTTTCTTATACATCAGTGTACGACACTGTCTAGTGGATACATCATATTGGGAAGATCCAATACGGCGTACTGGGTATGAATGCGATTCAATAGTAGTTGAAATCGACTTGACTTGATCTCTCGGGTTTGCTTCAGTAGAGCTAGGTAGACTTCCAAATCCTCTTTCCTGTAGTACCGTGCTCATTTTCCCAATTTAGATTTCCAAAGTTTTAATAGAGGCTCCTTGCTTTTGAATGGCAGCATCCGTCGAAGCTCAGATTTCTTTAATTAAATTGGAGTTTTCTTCGTGTCTTTTTGCTGATTAAATCATGAATTTGTTGAGGGTATCTTCCATAGATTGCCTTCGTTCTTGGTACGAAGGATTTGCGCTGTTCCTTTGATAGAATCTCAGAGCTGCTGCTCTATATCCCCCTCCTTGAAAAGGTCCACCAAATTGCGTGTAGTAAGCTTCTTTTAGGGTTTTCCCTTCTTCTTTTAGTGGGCAATCTTTGGTGTAATGGGGTCCTTTGCATTGTTCGCATCCAACTTGAGCAGCATAGACTTTTTTATTTACTTTCTTGATCTCTCTCCCTAAATTATTGAGTTGTGCTTGTATAGCTGCTAATCTGTTAGAAGTTTTAGTACTTCTTGACCTAAATGTTCCATTATGCCATTTTTGAGAGTATTCAGACATTTCTTGGATGGCTATTTTTGTATCAGCAGCAGTCTTTGATGGTATTGCACCTCTTGAATCAAGAATTTATAGAGTAGAAATTCCCAATCCATTATAGAATAAGATTACCTCCTGCATCTTCGTTAAATAGTATTGAGGACATTTCATCAAGAGTTCTTTAAATTGCTCCCATGCTTGGTAAAGGTTTTCATCTGGTTCTTGCTAAAAGTTGTTGATTTCCTCCATCTTCTTTGCAGTTCGAGCAGATGGGCAATATTTGTTCAAAAATTTTGTTTTAAGACCATCCCAAGTTGTGATTGAACCAGTTAGTTCGTTTCTTAGCCAACGGCTTGCGGCTCCAGTTAAGGACATAAGGAATGCTCCAAGCATTACTTGGTCAATAGTAATATTTGGAATGTGGAATAGATCGACGATCTCAAGAACTTTCTCAATGTGTTCATTCGCATCTTCATGATCCGAACCGCTAAAAGTGTTAGTGCGTAGTTCCTTGAGAAATTGGCCCTTTAGTTCAAAGCTATCCTTGTCTTCAATTTTGGGCCTAACAACCACCGATCCATAGTCAGCTCGGGTCTTGCTCATGTAGTGTTCCATAGTTTCCGCCATTGTTTCCGCTTCTTCTCCCTCCAAGTTTTCTTGGTCAGAAAATAAATTGAAATCAGGCGATCTCAATTCGTCAAGACTTAGTGTCTTGAAGTGTCTCTTAGATGATCGATATTCTCGTTCAGGTTCTTTGTAAGGTGTAAATAGTGCGTTTGTTGAACTCCTTGTCATGCACTACCTGAAACAAGGGATAAACAATCAGTGGGATAGGCTCTTTTAGGATAGAAAAAAATTTAGCACCGAAATCAAGTATAAAAACTAAGGTTCTGATTATGTTACAGATGATCAATACGCCGTATCCAATAAAAGTAAATACGCCGTATTAATCTTTTGAATGAATACACTGTATCAGACAGAAAGTTGGATATGTCGTATCCGATGGAAGTGGATACGCTGTATCGAGTTATCGACCAGAACAGTGTATTAGCAAATCAATTAAATTAAACACACAAATATACAAGCACACAATTAAACTAACTAAAATACAAAATATACAGAATATACAAGAATATGCACTAATCTAATTTACACTACTCCTAAGGGTTAGATCTAATCTAATGTTAAAAACCAAAACATAAAATAAAAATCAAGATTAATTTTCACTCCCCGGCAAAGGCGCCAAAAACTTGATGTATCGTTGTGTGGTGTTTATTTATGATAGTTCAAGTTTTAAATTTATATTTTGCCGACTTAACCAAAAATAACACTTTAACGGGCAGTGTACCCGGTCGGTGGTAGATTCGTGGTAAGTAGGGTGTCGAACACTTGAAGCGAGGTTAAATCTCTTAATTTATTTATATTTTGGTTATCTAATCTAAGTTAATTATAATCTAAGTCAAACCTATGCTATCCTATGTTAGTTCTAATCCTAATTCTAACAGGTAAAAGGGGGTTTCAGCCTGAGAGACTAGCACGGGTTTGGTTGGTGACTACAATCAATTCAAGACACTTTAACCCATGTAAGCAAATTAACAAAAGATAGAAGAGCGGTCGAGCCTTATGATAGAAAAATGTATTAGCCATCATTAATCTGATTAGAAGTTGGTTTGTTTATTCAGTGCAATGATTACTGATCTTAAAGAGGCATATCATTCTTATACTTAGGCAGGACTTCATCCTAAGACCTAGACACATTAATTTGGTCATAATTAAAGCATCCACATAAAGTTTCCTTATTACTTGTTTATAATTCATCTTAGGGATTAAAGCAATGGTGATCTTATTAAACCCTAGCTCATAGAGACTTTACCCACTTACTACTTAATGGCAATTTATACTCTAGTAGTCCACTTGTCTAACTATCCAATGGAATCAAAACATTATTTGTTAAATTATCTAGATTCACCTATTAGTCAACATGTTCAATAAACCAAAGGCAGTTTCCGTTAACTAGTTAAGCCAGAAGCGTATCCTTAGCACGGTTTTAGAAGGATTGTGATCCTAAGATTCTAAATGTATAAACTACTATATGGAGATCTATCCCGGCATCTAGATTACTTGATCTGTATCACTAGATCCAGTTGAATGATAGGTCGCATACAAAAGCACGTAAACAAGTATGAATTGATAAACATAAACAAGCATACAACGACAAATTAAGCAATCGAGATATAAACAAAACCAAACATTTAGATCTTCATAATAATGGCTAATACCCAAAGTTATTAGCCTTCAAACATCATAATTAATACAAGATTAATTGTTTTAGCCAAGGTAAACTAACCGAGTTAACGAATGATACCAAAAACTGAACGATTACAAAAGTATAAGAAATTACACATTGTCTTCTATGGATTAGAATGCATTGCAAGACCTCTTCTGCTCTTTTTCTCCTCTAAAAATCAACTTTTATGGTTTAGGTATCGAGAATATGATTTAGCACACTTAAAACTCATTTTTGAGTTTTGTATTTATAGAGTCTGGAAGTAAGTTCGATAGGGCGTATCTAAGGGATTGGATACGGCGTATTAGAGTTTCTTGGAGTAGGGACCACGTTTGATATCTTCCAGAATATTCACATACTATATCTTGAATACGACGTATTGGTCTCTCTGGATACGTCGTATTGGACTTCTATCCTTTGTGGTCTTTGGTGAGTGCAGGCACGGATACGCCGTATCTTCCTTGATGGATACGGCGTATTGGTTGTCAGAATCATTAATCTTCAAAATATCTTTGTTTAAGCTCCAGAATGCGTGTCTTTTGCTAATATTCACCAAGTACTCCGTAATTACTGCAATTCTCAAATATAAACGATTAAGTAACAATTCTTTACAATAATTATACAAAATGGGTTAATTACATGGGATAAATGATGCTATAAAATAGACGTTATTTGATGTCATCAGATCGCCAACCAAAGATGATGAATGCTACGGGGTTGATGACTTGGACGACGCAATCGACGCAGAGGCCCAGGAATTACTAGCAAACGATAGATGGACTCAACAATTTATTAATAGGGCTGGAGAAATAACTGATTAATCGGACTTGGAAAGTGTGAATATGAAGCTTATGGATGACTTGATTCAATTATGGCGTATCGGAAGATATCTTACGCCGTATCCAGTTTAGCCAGAAAATAGCAGAAAACCAATAAGTTGAGCGGGGAAAACAACTTTTATTCGGCTAGCGTAACGAGTCGATAAGAAGAAACCTGAGCTAAAAAAATTTCCTTTCAACACTTAGGAATACGGCTATACATCCATGGATACCGATCTTTTTCCCATTGTTTTCTCATCCAATTTGTCAAAAAGGAGAATGTTACTTCTGCAAGTATGGAGAAACGAGAGGGGCTAATTGCTGGGAAATGTCATTATTCATGGGGAGTCATACAATCATATTGCAGACACAATATTCTAATGGAAGATGGGACTACAATACGATCATTTCAACCCCAAAGGCATCTAAATCCCAAAGTCATGACCGTAGTAAAAAACGATGAATGTGATGCTTAATTGATTCAGGTCTGATTTACCATAATCTCGGATAGTTGTGGGTGAGACCTATTCAACGTGGTTCCAAAAAAAAGGAGGAATGACTGTAGTTCTGAATGACAATAATGAGTTAATTCCTTCTCGCACAGTTACAGGATGGCAAGTGTGCATTGACTATTATAAAATCGACGATGCAACTCGAAAGGACCATTTCCCTCTTCCCTTTATTGATCAAATGTTAGAGCGTTTATGTGGGAATGAATATTACTGTTTTCTTGATGCTTTTCCAGGATTCTTCCAAATTCCGATCGCACTCGAAGATCAAGAAAAGACAACATTTACTTATTCTTATGGGACTTTTGCTTACTGACGAATGCCGTTTGGATTATGCAACGCACCAGCTACTTTTCAAAGATGCACGACGACAATTTTCCACGACATGGTGGAAGACTTTATGGAAGTATTCATGGATGACTTCTTAGTATTCGGTAACTCTTTTGATTGTTGTCTAGCTAATTTAGACACGATGCTTACTAGATGTGAAGAAACCAACCTTGTGCTGAATTGGGAAAAATGTCATTTTATGGTAAAAGAAGTGATTGTTTTAGGACACAAAATTTCTAGGGCTGGAATTGAGATTGATAAAGCTAAAATTGATGTGATAGCTAAATTGCCATACCCAACAAACAAGAAAGGGGTGAGAAGCTTTCTAAGGCATGCTGGATTTTACTGAAGGTTCATAAAAGACTTTTCCATGATTTCTAAACCAATGACCCGACTTTTAATGAAAGACGCAAAGTTTGATTTTTCCGATGATTGCAAAAAGGCGTTTAACATTTTGTAAGAAAAACTAACCACCGTGCCTATCATAATATCTCCCGATTAGAACGTGCCCTTTGAATTAATGTGCGACGCTAGTGACTTCCTGTTTGGAAGCTGTGCTATGACAAACGACATAGTAACCGGGAAATCTAACCAAACTATTATGCCAGTAAAATACTGGAATAATGCCCAAGTCATTACACACCACTAAAGAAAGAATTCTTGCAGTTGTTTCTCATTTTGATTAGTTTTGTACATGTCTATATCTTGATCCAAACAACACGTTTGAGTATCTGGGCTCTAAACCTGATCATTCAGCTTTGAAGTGTTTATTCAATCTCAAACAGGATGCCAAACCAAGGCTTATAAGGTGGGTTCTGCTTATTCAAGGGGTTGACATTAAGATTAAAGATAAGAAAGGGGCAGAGAACTTAGTTGCGGATCATTTGTCAAGACTTGAGAAACCAAACTTGGGAACATTCACGGAAGAGGAAATTGCTGACAAGTTTCCTGACGAACATCTTATGATATTGAAAACCAAGTTAAATGAGGACGAACCATGGTATGCTGATTATGTTAATTATATCATTGGAAAGATTGTGCCTCCAAATTGGACACCTGAAAAAAGAAGAAGATTTTTCTCTCAAGTAAAAAATTATTTTTGGGATGAACCATACGTATTCAAGCTATGCCCGAACAATGTAATGAGGCGATGCATTGTTGGAAATGAAATCCTTGAAATCTTGGCACATTGTCATTCTGGACCAACTAGGGGTCATCATAGTGCATCAATTACTGGAAGGAAAGTCTATGAATCAGGATTCTTTTGGCCTAGCATCTTTAAATATGTTAAAGATTACGTAATGATATGTGATACATGTCAGAGATTTGGAAACATACCATCAAGAAGTGAGATGCCTCGGAACAATATTCAGGTATGTGATGTGTTTTGCATATGGGGGCTAGACTCTACGGGACCCTTTCCTAACTCGAAGGGAAACAAATATATATTGGTAGCAGTAGATTATGTATCAAAATAGGTCGAAGCTCAAGCACTTCCTACAAACGATGCTCGCGTTGTGATTAAGTTTTTGAGAAGGCTATTTGCAAGATTTGGAGTTCCTAAAGGGGTTTTTAGATAGATAGGTTACCAAACTATCAACTTTTATTCGCCTAAGTTACTAATCTTTTTTTGTTCAATTAGGTTACTGGACTATCGAAACCGGTTAAATTTAGTATGAACTATCGGTGACTGGTTGCTAGTGTTAAATCCCGGTTACATTGCCAGCGTGCATTTAACTTTTTGATACAATAAGTTACTCAACTTTGTGAATTTATTCACTTAAAGTTACTAAACTTTGCGCCTAATTTTTACCATACATTATATATATATTTTTATCCACAATTTTTTAAACACACATTTTTAATTTCAATTGGTACTCTTTTCTCTTTTGAAAAACCCCTTTACCAATATTTATTTTCTCACAAAACTTTTATCCGAACTCTTCAAATGGATTACAATCTCTAAATAACGAAAATGATCTATGGAATCTGTTTGATATAGATGATTTCGATATTTTCGATTTAACACCTATTTTGCGTCCCTTTAGTAGCATACATGTTGAAACATCCCCCTCAACCCAAAATCCAGTTAGAATAATACTCGTTCCTACGGGTATTGTTCAAGCAGCCAAGCTGCTTAAACAAAAGGGATTTCTACTCCCACCCCCTGGTTTGGATGGGTTGAATGTCTACACAAGAATATATGAGAAAGTTGTTGAGGATTGTGGTAAGGATGAGGATTTTTAAAAAGTGGGTAGTGGGTTTTGCACCACTGATTATGTGATGTAATGGTGGCACGTGAGTGGGTGTTTTCTAGGAGACATCAAGAATTTTCTAAAGAATGGAAACTTGGACCAAATTGTTGCAAAGTCAGTCTTGGTTTCGAATTTGATTGGCAATCTGCCCTGATATGAAGAATCTCTCAGGTACATACTGGTGGACAAATACATCACAAATAGTAATTGGTGTGGGTCGTTATCGACTGGATATTTCTATAGGAGTTTGTGTTGATACTTGCTAATGTTTCAGTTTTTTCTCCTAAACCATCAATGCATTACCTTAACATTACAATGAGAAACGTGGTTTTCCGTAAAGATACGGGTCATGGAAGTGGTTAATGCATTACCTTTGCATTATTATGTAATGTTTTTCATTATTATTATGTTTTTAAATTCTGTATTGTAATTTTGAATGAAATCTTGGCACATTGTCATTCTGGACCAACTGGGGGTCATCATAGTGCGTCAATTACTGGAAGGAAAGTCTATGAAGCAGGATTCTTTTGGCCTAGCATCTTTAAAGATGCTAAAGATTACGTAATGAGATGTGATGCATGTCAAAGATCTGGAAACATATCATCAAGAAGTGAGATACCTTAGAGCAATATTCAGGTATGTGATATGTTTGACATATGGGGGCTAGACTTTATGGGACCCTTTCCTAACTCGAAGGGAAACAAATACATATTGGTAGCAGTGGATTATGTATCAAAATGGATCGAAGCTCAAGCATTTCCTACAAACGATGCTCGCGTTGTGATAAAGTTTTTGAGAAGGCTATTCGCAAGATTTGGAGTTCCTAAAGCTTTCATTAGTGATCGGGATAGATATTTTTGTAACTCTCAACTTGAAAAAGCCTTGCAAAAGTATAGAGTAACACACAAGTTATCAATAGTATATCACCCTCAAACTAATGGGCAAACCAAAGTGACCAATAGGGCTATTAAACGTATCTTGGAAAGATCTGTTGGATATAATCTAAAGAATTGGTTCGAAAAACTCGACGATGCGTTATGGGCATTCAGAACCGCCTACAAAACACCTACTGGATGCACCCCCTTTAGATTGGTTTATGGAAAAGCTTGTCACTTGCCTGTGGAGATCGAACATAAAGCATATTGGGCGCTAAAACAATGTAATATGGATCTCACAGCTGCAGCAAAGAACCGTTTCATGGAACTTAATAAATTGATGGAATTGAGAGATGGAGCGTACGAAAACACCCAGATCTACAAGGAAAGAACTAAGAAATGGCACGACTCTAGGCTTCGTAGGGATAAGAAATTCAAAGTGGGAGACAAGGTATTGCTATTTAACTCTAGATTTAAGATGCATTCGGGTAAGCTCAAATCAAGCTGGTACGGGCCAAATGTGGTAAAAATTGTATATCGGTATGGAATCATAGAGATCCTCGATAGAAATAGAATTAGCTTCAAAGTCAACGGACAAAGGTTAAATAAGTACCACGATAAACATACTGATGCATAAGATAAAGAAGTGGTGGAATTCGAAGAAGATACAACGTAAAAGGAAGGAAGGAAAAAGTCTAACTTAAAGACTTCGCTGTAAACAAAAAGTGCTTTCTGGGAGACAACTCGAATTGTTATTTATTTTTATTGTGTCTGTCTTCCCAGAAATCAATACGACATATCCGCTCCATACCATATGGCGTATTGGATGTCTGGACGTTATCAGTCCTTTATTTTTATGCACTTTAAAAATATTATTGTTAGTTCTGTCAATACGGCGTATTCATGCACATGATACGGTGTATTCAACAGACTGACTCGTACTTAGTATTTAGTTTACTTTAAATTAACCATAGATACCAAGATAGGAATGCATGTTTTTCCTATAATTTGCATAGGACCTCGCAGAAAGAAAAAAAATCGACAAAGTTAGTGGAGAATCTACGATTTGGAAATTTGGAAGTGTTGGAGTCTTGAAAACTCAAGACGACTGTTCAACATAATCTTGCTCATAAACTCAACATGGAGAATCTACCGGGCAAAATATCAGGGGAGTTTCTTATTCTAATTCTTTTTAATTCACGTATTTAATGTTTTATCTATACAACGAGGACATTGTATAATTCAAGTGGGGGATGGGAATTAGAATGATACTTGTCCTATTTTTCACACTAAAATGCTTAAATTATGCTTAAATTTAAAATTTTTTCAAGCATACTTTTGTGAAATTACTTGATACATAACCTGCACACAATAACCCTTGTTAGATATTGTGAGGATTTAACCTTATCCGTTTCCAAATGTTTACCCAAATTTCATAAAAATATGAGTGTTCCGGTGATGTTGTAGACTTTAGAACTTGGCTTGGTATATTTATTCGAGACCACAATAATGAGTACTATGGATTTAGATGGAGTAACTTGTTTAAATTGGTAAATTTTTAGGATTACACCCAAAAATCCTATACATGTTGTTTTATTAACTAACTACACTGGTTAGTTAACCCTCGTATAAACCCTTTGTTTACTCTCATCTTAAGAGTAAGATACCCCTAGAACAACCCGTAGAGCCAATCCTTTAGGAATTACACCAACTATCTGTTTCGTTACACCTTTACACCTTAGCCTACCCTGTTAGATTATGTCCATTTATCAGTTGCTAGTTGCTTAAAGTGTAAAGTATGTATTTCCCGAGTCTTGTGTCAATTTTCTATCTTTGGTACGGTTGGGAAGAAATTTGCACATTGCAAATGGGAATGTATAAAGTAGTCAAAACTCATGTATTTTTACTACCAACGCAATTATTGATACGTCCGAAGAACAAAGAATTACCAAAGGAATTATCCGGAGATATCATGATCATGAAGATGGTGAAATTACACTGAGTTTCATAGTGTAGTGTTGAAAAAAAATCAAAAAAAATAAGAAAAAATTGCAACAAAAAAGAGGAGGAAAGTATGGAGATAATCGCAAGAGCTTAGACCGAAGGAATTATATGAAGGATCGATTATTCGTTGATACGTCTTAAAAATCAATGATGTAGAGTATTGTATAAATTGGTAGATATCGCCACTTGTCTTGTAAAAGTTTCTAAAGTATGGGATGATTGGGAAATTGACCGTTATGGGAACGCCAACTTAGGTTGTTCTTTTTGATCAATGATCAAGACGTTTGTAAATAGTTGTGTCTTTATCATGGTAACGGTTGGGAAAAAGTGTCTAGCAACTTATATCTTGGACCTAGTCCTATTTGTTTTGTAATTTTTGTTTAAAACAACATTTTAATTCACTTTCCTAATCATTAACTAGTGCAAGTGCACGTGATATATATTTGTAATATGGTATTTGATCATTTGAGTACAAAATTTTGATTTTTAAAGAACTAGATTCGTTCCCGTTCTCATTTTTCGTGTTTTAAAGCTCATTTCAACTCAGTTTTTGTTCTAGTTTTCTTTAAACTTACTTTTTAGTCAACTAGAGTATATTTAAAAAAGAAAAATTCATTTTAGGTTTAATTTTAGAAATTTAGGGTTTTTAACTACCGTTTAGGGTTCCCGTTTTGCGTTTTTAGTTAAAGTTTGATTTCCCGTTATTTGTTTTCGTGCTTAATTTTTATCATTTGCTTATTTTAAATTGTAGAAGTAGATAATCAAATCAATCTTTTTTTCCAATTCAAATCATTGTCCGAACATCAAACGTGGTTTCAATTTCACAAATCGTTAGGGAATAACGACCCGGGAATCATACTTCCCGGTTAATATACGTATTATATTATATATATTTGTGAAGATTTTCCTTTTTACCTTTGTCCTCAAGGGTAATTTGGTAATTTTCTATCATATTATATATTATCTTAATACGTGTGTTGCTTTACTTAGCAACCATTACCACATAGATTAGTTGAGTGATTTGAGTATTTTCATCTTTCTATTTTGTGAGGTGTTTGGTTGTGTACTTGTAATAGATCAAATAAATGCTTAAACGGAATAATCCTTAGGGATACATTTTCATAAACTTCTAAAGGATACTTGAGGACCAGTAGGATTCAAGTGGGGAGATATTTGATGACATAAAATAACGTCTATTTTATAGCATCATTCATCCCATGTAATTAACCCATTTTATATAATTATTGCAAAGAATTGTTACTTAATCGTTCATATTTGAGAATTGCAGTAATTATGGAGTACTTGGTGAAGATTGACTAAAAGGCACGCATTCTAGAGCTTAAACGAATATATTTTGAAGATTACTGTTCTGACAACCAATACGCCGTATCCATCAAGGAAGATACGGCGTATCTGTGCCTGCACTCACCAAAGACCACGAAGGAAACAAGACCCATACGCCGTATCCAGGAAAGGCAATACACCATATTCAAGCTATATGGAAATAAAATATTCTAGAAGATATCAAACGTGGTCCCTACTCCAAGAAACCCCCAATATGCCGTATCCAAGACATTGGATACGCCGTATTGATACCACCTTCAGACCTTATAAGTAGAAAACTCAAAAATGAGTTTTGAGTGTGCTAAATCATATTCTCGATACCTAAACCGTAAAAGTCGATTATCAAATGAGAAAAAGAGCAGAAGAGGTCGAGCAACGCGATTAATTCCATTGGAGACAACTTGTATTTTCTTATACTTTTGTAATCGTTCAGTTTTTGGTATCATTCGTTAACTCGGTTAGTTTACCTTGGCTAAATCATTATTCTTGTATTAATTATAACGTTTGAAGGCTAATACCTTCGGGTATTAGCCATTGTTATGAAGATCTTAATGTTTGGTTTGTTTATATCGATTTCTTAATTTATCGTTGAATTGCTTGTTTATGTTTATCAATTTATACTAGTTTACGTGCTTAAGTATGCGACCTATCATTCAACTGGGTCTAGACCTACATATTTAATGGACTACAACTTTGGTGTTGTTTGGGCATAGGCTAAGATTCCGGGATAGCTCTCCATATTGCAATTTATATATCTAGAATCATAGGATCACAAATATCGACCTATCTTCACCCTTTGATTATGAGCTTAGTTGGGCCATAAGGTGACCTTGGTATCGACGAGTACGTTCTAATCAATTGGTAAAGACTTAGTTAGTGGACTACTAGTGTATGAATTGCCGTTAAGCAGTAAGTGGGTTAAGTTTCTATGAGCTAGGGTTTAACAAGATCACCATTGCCTTAATCCCTAAGATAGATTATAATCAGCAAATAAGGATGCTTTATGTGGATGCGTTTAATTGTGACAGAATTCTACGTGTCTAGGTCTTAGGAAGAAGCAACACCGAAGTCTTAAGAATGCTATGCCGCTTCGACATAAGTAATCATTGCACTAATAAATAAAACAACATTATGATTGGATTAATAATGGTTAATACAGTTTTCTTATATTTGTCTAGACCGCTTTTTTATCTTTTGTAATTTGCTTGCGTGTGTTTTTGTGTCTTGAATTGGTTTTAGTCACCACCAAACTCATGCCATTCTCTCAGACTAACCCCCCCCCCCTATCTATTAGATTTAGGATTAACATAGGTTTAGCATAGATTAGTCTAACTTAGATTAGAAAAACCAAAGTATTAATAAATTGAAAGTGTTCCTCGCTCTTAGTGATCGACACCCTACTTACTACAAAACTCCCACTGACCGGATACACTACCCGTTAAAGTGTTGTTTTTGGTTAAGTCGGCAAAATATAAATTTAAAACTTGAATCATAATTTAACACCACAACGACACATCAATTACTCTGTCTATTTTGTTACAGACTGTGCAAAATATGTTACAACATTTCTGTACAAAATATGTATTGACATATTTCGGAAGACATGTGTATATCAAACTCAGACCGAGTCAACTCGGTAATTACTGAGTTGACTGGGTCAACTGAATGAGTCAATTAGTCATTGACCGAGTCAAGGAAAAGGAAAAGAAGAATAGTTGATAGAATGTTTAACCATGACAAATTAGCTACAAACCAACAATAATCAATTACAACCACAATCAACAACACAAATCCAACAAAACTAATCCTAAACCCCATCATCACTGCCTCAGTAACAAATCCATAACCATCTATCCTTACCCATTACCTTCAACTCACAACCAACATCTACTATAACAAATCCCATCTCCATGACTAAAAAAATGAAACAAATGAAAATTGATCTCAGATTCGTAGCTATTAACCCATAATCTTTATATGATTAAATAATAATCATAGATCTGTAATTGATATACGAAAACTAAGAAGGATTTATAACAATTGGGTTATAACCCTTTCTTTGTTTCAATTTGAAATGAACGAAAACAATAATCAATATACCTACCCGAGACCTATCTAAGATCTTGAAGCCATTGCTAGTTGGTGCTCGGTCAAAAGGAACTGAATAAGGAAAAGGGTTGTTTGATTCGTCTCTCATGAGTTGATTAATAACAAAGTATGTGTTTGTGATTCATTTCTCTTGAAGAAAGACTAAAGATTTAGATTATGGAAGAGATTTGGTTGGTGGCTGTTGATTGTTTAGGGAAGAGAGAAGTGGATGGGGGCGGATAAGAAAGTGATTAGGGTTGTGAATGAGTTAACTTAGGGATAGTTTGTACTTTATATCCCTAACTGTTTTTGCTTATGGATCGGGTATGAAAAACTAATGTGGGCCAGTATTTACTCAAAATTAGATATGGGTTTATGGTTGTTAATTAATGGGTTGTGATTCAATTATGTTAAAACATGGGAGTTATCAGTATAATCTACACATGAGATGAAAATTTTATACATAATTCATATTAAGAAATGGATATTATGGAAATGATGATATGGCTATCTTTCTCTTCATAGTATCATTTGCTTGTGATGTGTAGATCATTTTAAAAGTAAACGTAATATGTTTTTATATTGAGGTCATGGGATGAATTCCTTTTTGATATAATCATAAGTGATTATTTTGTAGTATTTTGGTTCTATGCCTTAATGGTACAAAGTGACAATTTTTTTATGACGAGACCGGGATCATTTTTTATAAAGAATCGTTAGAGCTTAAATTTTAATGGTTAGAAGTGGTATTAATTTTTCTAAGTGACTATGGAGTCGATTGTGTATCACTTATTTAAGATTGAAGTTGGATTTCACGAAGACGTGTTCTTATTTTATCTTGAAGTCGGGGTTGGTTGGATGCATGACTTTCAATGATAACTTGTTCGTGCTTAAGATTTAAGATGAAGACATGGGTTATCTAGTTACCAGCAGTCGGGGTGGATGGTTGAAGACCTGGATAACTATCACTTAAAGGAGATATTTTATAGATCACAGTGTCAAATGCAAAAGACATTGTGGATACTCGCAAAATGAGATGAATGTCTCATACTTTGCTTGGGAAGTATTGAGTACTTAGAGACTTGAATGCAGCACAAATTCTCTACACTATTCTTCCAACATTAGTGCAAGCTTAAGTCCCAAGATCGAGGAATTCTACTTTAGTTTCAAGTTTGGTATATCGTGTTTACTTCATTAGTGGTCACTTCACATAGCCTACAAAGGGGTTGGTAAAAAGACAGTCAGAGAGAGTTTATGAGTAGAGATTTGATTAGTAGTTGATTCTCACAGGATAGATTTGAGCTAATTTATTCTTCACACAAGTATTCAGGTATATGTGCGTACAAGGTTTTGCTAATTTCGAGGTATCAAAACCAGCACGGGGGAAGGATTAGATACACCCGAGAGTCTTTGCCTTTCTTTTTCTTGGAAGCTTGAAAAAGTCATCTTTCTTGAAAATCTTTTTTTGTTAGGCCATGTCGAGAAGATAAATGTCATAACCACAGAGAAAATCAGCGCTTTAACTTGTGGCTTTTGGGTGCATTTCTTTAAACACATGGGGGAAGAGATATCTTGTGAATTTTAGTATGCATTATTTAAATTTCCAAGGGGAAGAGTTGTGAGAAAAATTATTCAAGCGTGAGAAGATACATTGTTGATCCAGTTTATGTCTTCCCCGAACGGTTAATCACTAAGCTTATTATCAAAGGAGCAGTAATATTTGATGTGGTTTGCTACTAATTCTGCTATGCACTTAATTATTCTAAGCTTGTATGAAAGCTTTGAAACTGCTCAAGAGAGGGTTTTTAGTTCTGAGGGAAGCTTTAAAAGCTTCTAAATGAAGAATATGTGGCATGAATTAGGGGGAAGCTAATTCAAAAGCTTCTTCTTAACCAGAAGTGTATGGGTTACTAGTTCATGCCTATTACAATATTTATCCTACAAGGTACTACAAAGATGATTCATGTTGGAGTGCAGACTTGAAGTCAAAGGCCATAGAAGACATCATCGGCATTGGAAGCTTCGTGGAAGTTCTTGTTTTTAATCATTATGTACTTGTTATAAAAATATTGTAAGTAATTCTGTATATCGTCCCATGGGGGAAGATTGTTAGGATTTAATTTTATGTGACGACATTACGGAATTACCATAGTTTATCATAGTCACATACGCAAGGACTAGAATAGGCAATGTTGTATAGTTTAGAAGCGTATGGACTATAAATACCCCTCTATGGCTTCCATAGAGGGGTTGAGACTCTTGTAACATTTTCTTTCTTTATTCATTTTACACATTTCTTTCTCTCACTACACTCTCTCTCTCTAAACATAGCTATCTTGTGGTTTGAGTCTCCCCGACCACCGAATCATTGATTCTTTAGTATCTTCATACGATAAGTCAAATATTTACGTGTTTAGAATAAAACGTTCAAGGTAATAAATAAAAGTTAACTTGAAATTTGTTAGTTGTCACAGTCTTGAGTAACAAGCCTATCTTGGATAGCCTTTCACATCACAAAAGAGTGTTTGGGATTACACTGAGAGAAACAAATAAGAGACGTCCATGGAACAGTTTGTACTTGCCTACTGAAAAGAGTATTGGATTTAATGTTCTACAGTGGAATAACATTGATCCTTGTATACCTTGTAATACATCTTCACATTTTAATCCAAAAAACTAACCAAGCATTTCTTATTTGCAGAATTCATAATCATTAATTTTGATACAAGCACTAAAGCATTTTATACAAGCACTTAAGCAGTTGATAGCATCACTTAAGCAGTTAATACAACTTTTGATGATACAAGGAGAAAACAAAAAACTACAGTTAAAAAGGTTACCTCAAAAATTACTAAAAAAGGTTCCAATTCAAAAGTTGAGATGCTTTCATGGTATTTGTCAACTAGTGATTCTACAAGCTTTTGTGATTTAAGTTCTGATTCAAGTTATGATGACCAATTTCCTCTTTAAGCTAGAAAAAGGTTCCAGCTCCAAACATCTTCACGTTCTAGCTAAGATGGTTCCAACTTAAAAATTTTCTGCTAAAAGGCTTTCTCCAATAAGGAATTGCATACTATGACTTGCAATAATTCATACTTGGGCTTGTATTATGAATAAGACTTTTGGACTAAGAAAACCCATTTATGGTCTAGGAGCACTTCAGATGATGGTAGTAAAGGAAAAAGGAAGGTTGGAACAGGAGGAAGAGTAGCAAATGAAGTTAAGAAACACAAAACGATGAAGTGACAACTTTGTTAACTTTTTATTTAAGTTTTATGTAGTAGGTGACAAAATAATGGATGTTTAACCTTTTGTGGTATTTGATGAAACCTGAAATGGTAGTTGATCAAACTATTGATGTTCATACAGCTTATCTTTTGGTATGGTAGAAGCTTATGTATTTGGATGGTAGTAGTTTAGGTAACAGTACATCTTTTGTACCTTATTAGTAATGCAACTGAAGTTTGGTTTATGTATGTTAGTTTCCATTACAGATCATATGTTATGATCTGAGACAATGTTTGGTTTAGAGGTCTTTTTTAGAGAATGCCTTGTATGTTGGGAAGGATATACATTATCTTGATATATTTTCCTTTTACCATAGTATGTTCTAATCTGAGATAATGTTTGGTTGCATGTGATGCTGGTTTTTGGTCATAATATATTTTCCTTTTACCATAGGATGTTCTGCATATGTTTCATGGTTCTGCATATATATTTTTGTTGTTGGTTGCATGTAATATTATCTTATATATTTTGGTTATGAATATGTTCATGGTTTCGCATATAGCATATGTTCATGTATTGCATATGTTAAACTGATAAACCATTGTTAGACTATTTATACATTGTCTCTTACTCTAATTTTAATCATTGTAACATAATTGCACAAGTATAAATAAACATTTCTTTTATTCAAAGTAACGATATGTGATGCGTAGTTTCTTTTAATAAAAACTACGTCAGGTTTTACATTTATAAAACCCTAACTACCTCGACTATTCCTACGCACTAAAGAGCAGTGTACCCTATTGTGTATAGTGTAGTGATTGGTAAGTACGGGTGTCGACCCAAAGAATGGTTTGTGTCACTAATTGTCTAATTGGTTTTATTATTCTACCTAAGAAAACAGGAAAGAAAGCATGTTTGGAGTTTTGAGATTACTTAAGGATTATTAGGTGGTAAGCCTTACTATTGAAAAGAGAAATAGCATAGTGGCAGACAACTAGGAAGGATAAACATATTTAATTACAATGATCTTATGTGCAATGTCAAATTATGAGATACGCTTTACTCTAACAGGTGGTCTCCTATTAGCTCGCACTCCTAACTAGGTATTTAATGCTAAGGGCTCGCCCAATGGGTATAGGTCGAACGACTACAAGTATTAGTCACCCTACAATCAATCGTGCGCGCAAAGGGTAAGAGGGTCACTTAACGCTAGTGCACACTCAACCTTATTGATATACGTAAAAAAACGTGTCAAAGTAATCTTAAGTATTTCCATTTGGATAAAACAATCACTTGAGGACAAGTGATAATTAATCTTCCGGATGTCGTATCCACGGCGAGAATTAAATTTAAGATTTATGTTAATGTTTTTCGTTTGATGCTTGATTATCTTTTGGTTGGTTTTTGTTTTTAAACTAATTTTAATATTAAAGATACTATTTTTAAGATCACTAAAAATTATACTAATCAATTGAACTAACAAAATTAAGCTAAGAGATCTAAAAGATATAATAAACGAATATGCTTGTCAAGTGAGGTAAAAAGGTCATTAAGTGTGAAAATGGTTTGAATTGATGAATTAGCACTCGTAAAAATATTATTTTCTCACAACGTTGGTCTATTTTGAAAACGATATTTTATATTGGTATTAATTACTAGATTTTATGTTTGATTATTTTTCTGGATTTTTCCCTTCAAAATATTCAAATAAGAAATTTAAATAATCCTAAAATTATTAATCAATAATCCCTTTTTAATTTCCACACTTAAATTACTAATTACAACTCACTTAACAAGCATATATAAATCTACTCACTAATCATACAAAATAAGCTAGAAACAATCAAATTAATAAGCATAAACATTTTAAACAATTTAAACTACTACTACTTAATATTGAAATGAGAAAAGAAAGTAGAACCCGCTTGAAGAAAAAGAAGACGACGTTAAACCACCCGATGTTATAAGCTTGATTAAACACTAAAGTTTATAACTTTATTAGATTCTAAATAACTAATTAGCTAGTAAAGTTTTGAGCTTTATTTACTAATTAGCTAAGTAAAATCTTTAAAAGCTTAAAACTTTAGTAGTAAAATAAGCTTATAAGACCCATAAGCTCCTCGCCTAAGTGTTGGATCGATTGCATCAACATTAAAACAAAAAAAGTTAAAGTGCACAATATAATAATAAGCTATTAAGACTAAATAAGCTAGATCTAGAAGTAATAAAACTAATTTATAAAAAGCTATAAGATTTAGTAAAATAAGCTATATAAAGATGAAAACTTTAGATCTAAATCTACCTGAAACCTAGGTGTTCTACTCCGAAAAACGAACGGGAATCAGGTACATTTAATGACTAGATGTAAATCAATAAGCTAAAAAGCTACAAACTTTAAGCTAAAAAAATAATAAAAAGACAAACTTGAGAAATAGGCAATCAAAATAAGCTAAGATAAGCTTATTCGAAAAGTTTAGACAAACAAGAATATGAAATAAGCTTAGATGAGATAAGCTATAAGGAGCTTATTCAAATATAAGCTTAAGATCCAAAAATAAATAAGCTAACAAGAGCTTAAAAAGAAAATAAGAAAAAGAGTGGATTAGGAGAAGGAAATAAGCATAAGTAATACCAACCATAAAAAAACATCTTCATTAATAAGCCAAAAGTATAATAAGCTAGATATAATAAGCTTTAAAAGCTTTTACAAAATAAGCTAAAAACTATTCCTACACTACTCCTACTCCTACACTAACTACTATGTGTGAAAATAAACCTACAATCTAATAATCCCAATGGCTGGAAATGAAGTTGTATATAAAGCCCACTCAAATTGGGGGTATATTGGTCATTTTACATGCTTATAACCCTCTTAATTTCATTAATGCCACAACTACCCTCTATACGTGTTGATAGCCAGCTGCTTATTTTTTCTTCAACTAATCTATAGTTGCCACCTACCCCTTCTAGAATCCTCGGATCATGTGATGCTGCCAGCTGCAATTCTTGTCCGTTAGTCCACATATCGTGCGTCCATTGGTCAGCCACCTTGTACAACTGCTACCTCGTACATGTTATGTCAGATATTGCGGCGTCGCCGCCACGTGGCAGCATCCTATGGACAACTGACACCTGCGACTGCAACCTCGTACCTGCAGTTTAATGATCAGCCGCCAGCCGCCACGCCACATGGCTGCCTCTGATTGGCCAGCCGCTAGTGACGTGGCATTCCACGTGGCATCCGCGTCAGCAGGTGGGACCCACAGATGGGACCCACTTGCTGATGTGGCAGCTAACGTAGCAGCCACGTGCCTCCACGTGGCATGCTAAAGTGGCAGAAAGAAATAAATCAAAACCAGGCAAGCGCTAGGCTCGAACCCGGGTTGTGAAGGAAGGACGCTTAAGCATCAGTGGAAAAACCATCTAAGCTAGAGCATACCTTCATTAATTATATGCATGCATAAACCTTTTACCCTTTAGTTTGGACTGGCCAGATTTATTATAGGTCAAATAAGAAATGAACCGGTCCATTTAAGGTTATTTGGACCGGTTCAAAAATCAAGGAAGGTACCATTAGACTCTTAATTTCGTGCTCTTTCTAACGGTGTGTTCGGGGGATTATTACGACTTCGTTTGAATCTCGATAAACGTGAAAACGTCGTCGAAACTCACTTGAAAATCACCATTTTTGCTTTGTTTTCAATCCTTTGTACCTGCAAGACATAATAACGCATACCAAACATATTTGCAATATAATTACTCATATTTTATGGTTATTAGTCCATTTGTTAGTGCTTTCCGGGATTAAAATGATGTATGTTTAAGAACACATCAAATTCCCCCATACTAAGCCATTGCTGGTCCCACACGTAATGTTTATTATATACGTTAGGAAAGAAAATCTTTTAACTCCCCTTAACTAATAACCCCTCACATCAAAAAAGAACAAAAAGGTGTTTATCAAGAGGGTATAAGAAAATCATTTGTTTCGAAAACACCCCATTTTAACCATTTATTCATTAATAAATAAAAAACTAAGTTTAAATTTTTATTACAAATCATATAAAATGATTTAAGAACGAGAGTTCGTCATCCTCGATTTTCATAATCCCTAAACCAAGCTTAAAACAAAATCACAGCTAACTATAAAATTAGATGCTAACATTACTCATAAATGCTAATTGTGTAAGGGCAGCTACTTTTCGCTCCCTTATTCCTAATTCCTCCAAGGATTTTATTTAGAAAACATAAAGTGAAATGAGATCACTTATTTCAATAGACTATGGTCTTATTATTATAAAGGAGACCGGTTTAAAACATAATTAGTTTGAAATCATTTCTTAAAGAAACGGCCCACATTAAGGTTCTAATTTCACATGATTTAGGGGTTATCCTTTTTATTTCATCCGAAACAACTCAACTACGAGTCCAAATACGGAGGTGTTAGCCTCACTTTTTAGTGAAGCTGGCGTCTTACACGTGAATTGGACTAGTCTTGGACACTGCGTGTCATACAGGGGTCATTTATGTAAACTATGAATAGTTTGCTTTTTTCTTTTAGTATAAATACCCCTCATGGCTCTCCATGAGGGGTGGTGGATGTTCATTTTTCTCATTTTTCCTTCAATCTAATATTTCTTCTTTTTGTGTTCATCTCACCATCTCTTTACTTTCTCTCACTAGAAAACATAATGCTTATTCTTTTGTTCTTTAGTCATCCTTGACCCCCCGAATAGGTGAATCACTAGTCTTACAATTGGTATCAGAGCTAACCGAGGGTGTTTTGCATTGTGTGTTGTGTTCGTGGGCTGTTTACAGCTTATTTCTAGCTTATTAAGGGCTTATTTTCGTGGGCTTAATTCTGAAAAAGCTACGAATTTGTTTTTTTGTGTTTGTTTTTTTTTGTTGTTAACTGTTTCTGTTTTATTATAGTTTTGTTAAGTTTTTTTTGTCCCTTTTCATCCAAAATCTTAACAGCAGGTCTGGTCTTTTTTTCACAGCTTTTTTCAAGCTTATTTAAGCTTATTCTGGTCGGTTTGTGTTTTTTCATCCTCAAGTTTTTTCAAGCTTTCTTCTCTCGTTTTTTTATTCAGCTTATGTGTCAAACTTCTTGGCTTATTTTTTGTGGTATCTAAGTGCTTATTCCTGTGTAAAAAGTGCTTATATGAGCACTTTGAGGTTGGTGTATGGTTCATGTGATCCACGGTTTAAGACAAGCAAAAAGACAAAGAACAAGGACGGTTGAAGAAACAAGGACGATTGTACAAGACTGTTGCAACCGATCTATTGAGAAAGAAGTTGGAATCGATCTATCAATAGATAGTACGAACCGATCTAATGAGACGACAGTACGAACTGATCTATTGAAAACGTAGTGAGAACCGATCTACTTCTTTTGTTTGAGAACCGATCTATTGTTCAAGCTAGTTGGAACTGATCTACTTCTTTTGTTTGAGAACCGATCTACTGAACCGATCTAGCAAAGTCAGTTGAAACTGGTGTATCACAAACCCATACCGAGTCAACTTGGTATTTACCGAGTTGACCCGGGTAAACTCACCGAGTCAGTCAATGATTTAAAGTAAAACAGAAAGATGAGTAGAAGTAGAGACATACTCGAAGTAAACTAACCCACATAAATTACAACAATTACAAACATCATCTTCAACCACATCAAGATCAACAACAACGACAGCCTCCACAATCCAACTTTAATTACAAATCCAACATCAAAAACCCAAATCTATCCTAAATCCCACCATCTCATCCATCAAGACTCGAATCCATAACTCAAATTAAACCATGATCTCAGATTGTGTTTATTTGTCATCAATTATTTTTAGACTAAACACGTGTCATCATAGATCTGTAAAGGTCGAACCCTCAATCATTGATATACGAATTTAAAGAGTGAGGCATAACAAATCTGTTACCCTCATTCTTTGATTCGATTTAAAAAAATGAATATCATCACACCTACCCGAGACCCTTTTTAATAGGATCTTGAAGCCGCGTCTTATGTCATCAGAAGCTAAGTGCTATAAAATAAGGTTTCAGATTGTATGTGGGTCAGATTTAGGCATAACTCTTATAAAGGATGTGTTTGACATTCGTTTATGTTTAGATAAATTGGGATGATTGGTGTTTCATTTCTTGCCTTGGTGTTATAAGGATGGAATGGATTGTTATAAGGATGGAATGGATTGTATCGAGTTTGTATCAGATATGGGAGAGAAGAATATGTAAATGGGGCGGATGGAACGAAGTGTGTGAAATTAGGGTTATGACTATGAGATTAGGTTACAAGTTATTAGGGATAGTGCCTTTATATCCCTCTTTAACTTTTGGATCTAACTTAACGAGTGTGGAATGGGCCGAATTGTATTGAATGGGCTTATGGCTGATGGGTATATGTTATAAAAGGATTGGGCCGAGTTTATAACAAGCTTATCATAAATATTTTTTGGGCCGTGTCTATGGATTTGACTTGGGTCAATGGAATTGATTATAACATGGGCCGAATGGTGTGGTAGTGTTAGAACGCAACGAATTTTCGTTGGGCTGAGTTATGATTTTGGGCCGACAATGTGTATGGTTTATCTATTATGGGCCTGTGTTATCGGATTGAGCTGGTATTAAAACACTATTATGACGGGTAATGTAAAAGTGACCAGGTTTTATTACTTGGATGACTGTGCTTATGGTAAAATTTTTGAGCCGATATCCGTTAACACATTAACAAAATTCCCGAACAACAATACAACAAACACAATATATTACACTAAAAACAATCCTTATCAAAATTCATCTTCATTCATAATGGCTAGTATTGAACTTTAATGACTATGAAGTTCTTGTCCGATGTTACTTATTTAGGATTGAAGTAGACTTTCACGGGGATTGTACTTATTTCGTCTTTGGTTCTTTCTACCTCCTCAATGTAGATGACTTGTTCGGGCATATACGGTTTGTGATGAAGACATGAATATTTAGTTGATTTTGTGATTTTTCCTCTCTATACCCATAAAGTAACTATCACTTCAAGGAGTTATATTGTAGTACTGAGTATCTCACATAGTTGAGGAGTTTTTCAAGAGGTGTTGTATTTTTTATATAATTTTGGGTGAGTATATGGTACTTAGAGATTTGCCTCTACATCGTTCTTTGTCACGCGGATAGTACAAGATTAAGTCACAAGTCGGGGATTTTGCTTCATTCTCGGGTTTGTTTTATCGGGTTGTTTCCATCAATGGTCATCAATATTAGCCTACAGAATAGATAAGGGTGGGTTGATCAAGAGAGAATTGTAAAGAGAGTACCGACATCTTCTCACAGAGTATTGCATATGCAATCATAGATTATGAAGCTAAGTAAGAAGTTCCAGTTGATATATGATGTACACATGAGTAGGATGATTCCTCAAATAGTCATCATCCTGGAGGGAGAAATTTGTACATCCGGTACTTAGTTTGATATTTTATGTTACCGTTTTGATGTTACCATTTGGACTACATAGAGGGATAAATTACGTACACTCGGGACTTAATTGAATTTGGTGTAGCAACTCATATCTGCACTTTCCTAGAGGGAGAAAAGTACATTTCTAGGTCTTAATTGATTTTGGTGCTACGATTTCTACTTCAAAAAGGAGATAAAATGTGTACTTTAGGCTGAATTCAAAGAAAACTGGAATGCTTCCTAAGTGAGATGATGTTGATGATATCATCCCTCCCTCAAGAACGGTGTATTAATTCTTATCAGTCTCATGGGTGTCTGTTTGGGAGGGAGCTGAAGATTTCAGCAGTACGTTTGTCTACAAGCTGAAGAAATAAAGTTGGAGTATTCAAGTAGATCGTCGAAGATATTCTCAAGGAATATTGGACTTCATTCTTATCATTTTTCTTTATTTTTTCTTGTAGGGAACATTGTAACCAATTCACATGTGACGCCATCTTGGAGGGAAATTGTTAGACTCACTTTTAGTGAAGTTGGTGTCTTACATGTGAATTAGACTAGTTTTGGACACTGCGTACCACACAGGGGTCATTTATGTTAAGTGGGAATAGTTTGTTTTTGTCTCTAGTATAAATACCCCTCATGGCTCTCCATGAGGGGTGGTAGATTTTCACTTGTATTTTAATTTTCTCTTTCTATCTAATATTCTCTCTTTTGGGTTCATCTCACCCTCTCTCTACTTTCTCTCACTAAAACTACACAATACTTATCCTTTGTTTCTTTGATCATCCCCGACCCCTCGAAAAGGTGTTTTTGATTCTCGTTACAATTGGTATCAGAGCTAACCGGGGGTGTTTTGTATCCGTGTTTGTTGTTTTGTGGTTTAAGCTTATTTATTCCAGCATATGTTAGCTTATTTTTGTGTTTTTTAGAAAAAAAACCACGGCATAAGTTTTCTTTTTGTGCTTATTTGTTTCGTGATACTGGTTTATTTTTTCAGCCTCTTTTAAGCTTCTGTAAGCTTATTTTTGTGAATTTTTTTGTTCTTAAAAAGCCACCTTATGTTCAAAGTTTTTTTTAAGCTTATTTATCACATATTTGGGTTGGCTGTTTTGAGCTTATTTCGTCCTTGTGGGTCACCTGCTTCAGCTTATTTCTGGGTTTCTTTGTTCTTAGTCATGGTCTAAAAAAGAAGAATACAAGGACAATAGTACAGTTTTGGTTTCTTATGTGCACCGAACAGTCATTCTTCAAGTGCCGATCAAGACTACCAAACTAGTACAACCGATCTAGAAGTTCTTAAAGACCTAATCTAGTTCAAGCCTTAAAGACCCGATCTAGTTCATGACTTAAAGACCCGATCTAGTTCAAGTTCAAGACCCGATCTAGTTCAATCTTTGAGAACCGATCTACCAACTCAATGAGAACCGATTTATTCATGCCCAAACCCAAACCGAGTGAACTCGGTAATTATCGAGTTGACCCGGGTCAACTCAACCGAGTCAAAGGTCAAAAGAAAAAGAAGACAATGGACAGACTCTAAACCACAAACAACTCAAGCCATAAATGCCACATCAAATCCAATGTCTAAATCCGAAGCCCTTCGTCACAATTATGCATCTCATCTCCATCCCCTCCAACTGTCACAAGACTCGAATCAGACTCAAAAATAAATAACAAAAACAAGATCTCAGTCTCATTTCATTTTGTGTGTTACAACATATTCAAGACCATCAAACGATCAAGACACGAACGAAAATCATCATCATCAATCTTTGTAAAGGCTAAACCTCTTTCAATTTTCAAAACTGAAGATAGATCAATAACAAGTATATTGTTATCTATCCTTTGTTTGTTGGAAAACAAATCATACAATCAAACCAAGTACCTACCCGAGACCCATATTGGATCTTGAAGATGTGTTGTTTCTCGTTATACAAAGTATGATAAAAGGACTGTTTGGTTCTTCATCTATGGGTTTAGTTCTTCATGAAAGGTTTAAAGATGAATAAATTAGTTGATTTGTGATGCGTAGGTTGTTCTCATGGATGAAAGGAGATTAGTAGTTTCTTTATTTTTGGGAGAGATAAGTTTGACTGCGTATGGTTTTGGTTTAGGGTTATGAACTCAAATTAGGGTTCGGTGTCCCTAATTATAGGGAAGTGTTACTGAGTGTGTAACAACCCCAAATTGGGTCGCAGCAGAATATGGGTTTGGGGTGGTACTTCATAGATCAATAACACAAGGTATATATAAGAACGACCATTAAAAGCCATTTAAAACTGATACATTGGATTTAGCAAAGTGTTGTTACAAAAGCCCAAAGCTTTACATGTTCATTGTTCAAAATACAAGATTTAAGTTCATAACAATTATCCTAAAAAGTAATGCAACTAAATCTTCATGCACGTGACATCCAAAATATAAAACCACTAATGTATCCCTTGCACCCTGTGCTTATTGAACTCCAGAAAAATATTGCTTTAAAATGTCAACATATTGTTGAGTGAATTCATAGGTTTGTAAAAGTATAATGTAGGACCGCAAGATTTCCCCTCATGATAATGCAACAGATGCAAACATCATAAAATGTAATTACGTTTCCCTAAGCTCATGACACTAAAGTTTGACATGTATGAAATGCAATATAAATTGCCAACATTGCCCGTGTTGATGTTCTAACCCGCAACATCCTATGTCTGACATGGTATACGTTCGTTTGTCCAGTGATAGCTAATCACCCAAACAGGGATGTCAATTCCAATAGATCTATTCATATCATTCGCGCTCACAATCCTAGTAATTGACAGTTCATGATAATGGGCTCAGACAGGGTTATCGCTACTTAGACAAATACGTAATAGTAATGTAAAATGTCCAATTGCGTCCATTTGTAAAACATGCATATGTTTCTCACCCCAAAACTTGTAAATCATTAAAATGTAAAACGTGGGACTATGAACTCACCTTGAGTTAATGATAATCCAAATACAACAGAAAATGCGTCACGGAGATGACGGAATGCAACCTAATTAAACGTAGGTCGTATAAGTACTAAGCACATTGATTAACTAATGTCCTATACAATTCTATATAACTACGTCACCATCTAATCGTGTTTGTGAAATCATATTTATAAAGTTAAAACGTTTATAAATATCTCAATAGCAAAAACGACGCGATTTCTTCGTTTTAAGCCTGTTTCTTACGTTTCTTATGTCCACGCTTTCGTATTAAGACGAGTTATCAAAATATTACATTTTTATATTTTTGACCTATTTTTTAACAGTACTTTTACTGTTCATAACAGTTTATAAAATTATTTTTATAGATTTAGTTATCATAAAACCCGTAAATGTCGTATTTTATTTGTTATAGCTCCGTTTTTAGCGATTCTTTCGAGCACGTCTTTGTTATTAAAAGTTTTATCATATTAATGGTGTTTTCAAAATGTTCATGTCTAAGATGAACAATAACTTTTTTAAAAATAGTTTTATAAAAGTATTTTTATACATTTAAGTATATAAACTCGCGTAATTCATAACTCCTTCGTTATTAATTAAAAAATTACGATTCTTATTGTTTTGGAAATTCTAAAAATAATGTGTGATCTGAGTAGTTTTAAAATAATTAAACTTTATTATATCCAGAAGTATTTTATAACTTGTTTTTATAAATTTATTTTATAACGCGTTTAATTAACATATAACTCGTAAACTAGTAATCTTTTCGTTATTAATCTGTTTTTCGATTTCTCTACATGCCCACGATCCTTGTGACATTTAGTATCATTATAAAATGTCAAACCTACTGTCTTGGATTCGAATCCAAATAGCCCTTTTATAATACTTATGTGTACTCATTTTTATAACTTGTTTTATATACTTTTCAACTTAATAAAAAAATACCACAAGTCCTTCACAAGTCTTTATATCATAAGTGTTATACATTTTAATGTCCATTAGTCCATATTTTGTCCAAGTGTCCAAGTTAACAAGTCCTTAACAATGCTTTTAAATCACAAACTTTCTTTAGTAACTTTTAATTACTAGTTTATACATCAACTTTTTACACTTAAATCAACATTGTACAATACTTATAATCCCATCATAACATGATATTATCAACCACATAACGTGTGTAAAAGTTCATAAAACAATGATCATAAGTAAAAATCTATTTTACATGTTCAAAAATATCCTAAATTGGTGATTTGTTAATAGAAACATATATATACTCATAAAATCATAATTATGAAATAATTAGGGTTTTAGAAACTTAGGTGAATGAGTGATGAATGGGAAACAAATCACACCCTTGTGATTTAAACCTTTGGCTTGAAAAATATAGGATGAAAACCCTAATTTTTCCAAGAAAAACCCTAGCTTCCTTTCCTTGCTTTAATCCTTCAAAGGTTACCAAGCTTTTAAATACTTCCTTGGAATATCTTAGATATTAGTGTAGGAATGGAAAATAATGTTTTTTAAATGTGTGGATTAAATTTTGTATGGATTGATTAAGAAAAGTGGGGTGAGCCGTGGGCTATTAAGAGAGAAAAGGGGAGATAGTTTTGATTTTTGGCTAAGTGTTGAAGTGTATGTTATCTTTCTTTAGGAGTGCAAGACTTATATGTATAAAATATATATGCACTAGGCTAGTCAAAGTTGATATAACAAAGACCAAAAGTCTAAGAAACCACATGGGGGGCGGCAATTGGTGTAGAAATTAGGGGTGACTAATGATGTAAATCACTAGTCATGATAGGAGTCTTGTTAAGCCATACTTGCACAATGCCATAGTTAATGTTGTATGTCCTTATGTCTCCTTAGATGTAGATTAGCCCATCAATTCAAGGAAGGACAAGACTAGTTTATTATCTTTGATAAATGAAAGTATACTTGCATTTTAAATGAAAGTATAAGTTGTAGCTTTTATTTAAAGTGTAAACTTGAGAATTGTATGATCTAACTTTATTTCTTTGTATAAAATTTGGCCTAGATGGGTTATAAGGGTGCATTTTTATAAAACTTTGGGTATTGGGTATAAAAATGGGTATTTGTTGAAGCATAGAAAAGTTTTTGTGATTCCGGGTATACCTAAATACAATTTATCATGAAACGTAAACGCTTTATGTAACCGATAAAATAAATTGTGAAAAGTTACTAATTATACTCAAAATAATTACTTAACACTTGCTTGATGTAAATATTTAATTGTTTGATGCCCGTTTACATTGGACAATAATTTTTAGCTTACGCTATTTAACTTAATGATTACGATTAAAAGCAAACGCGTACAATACTAAAAATACATAGTGAATTTATTGACGTCATAAATGACCCTAAAACACAGGGTGTTATAGTCTACCCCCGTTAAGTGAGCCTTGTCCTCAAGGATTAAGACGTGGTACTTGACGACGGTGCGGTCTTTGTGAAGAGGTGTGGATATTTCTTCCTGAATTGATCTTCGCGTTTCCATGTAAACTCAGGGCCTCGCCTAGAGTTCTATCGAACCTTGACAATTGGGACACGGCTTTGCCTCAACTGTTTGACTTCACGATCCATGATTTCGACTGGTTCCTCGACGAATTGAAGCTTGTCATCAACATGTAGTCCATCCAACGGAATGGCTAATGGTTCGTCGGCATAGCACTTTTTCAGGTTGGATACATGAAACGTATTGTGAACCCTGCTCAGCTCTTCAGGAAGCTCAAGCTTGTATGCAACGGATCTAACCTTTTCCAACACCTTGAATGGTCCAACGTACCTAGGGTTCAACTTCCCCCGTTTGCCAAAACGTACGACCCCTTTCCAAGGTGAAACTTTAAGCATAACTTTATCCCCAACTTGGAATTCCATTGGCTTACGCTTTAAATTGGCGTAACTCTTTTGCCTATCACGAGCGACTTGCATCCTTTGCTTGATCTGGATGATCTTCTCGGTTGTTTCTTGAACTAATTCCGGACCAGTGAGTTGCACTTGTCCAACCTCGGCCCAACACACAGGTGAACGACACTTTCGACCGTAAAGTGCTTCAAATGGTGCAGCCTTGATGCTAGCGTGATAGCTATTGTTATATGAGAACTCGACTAATGGAAAATGGTTAACCCAACCCTTTCCAAAGTCAATCACACAAGCACGCAGCATATCCTCGAGGGTTTGAATAGTCCTCTCGCTTTTTTCGTGAGTCTGCGGATGATATGCAGTACTCATATCCTAGTTAGTACCCAAAGCCTTCTGAAGTGACCTCCAGAAATTTAATGCGAATCTAGGGTCACGATCCTAAATAATTGAGACAAGGATTCCGTGCCTCGTGACCACTTCCTTTAGGTACATTCTTGCCATTTTCTTTAGTGGATCAGTTTCCCTCATGGGTACAAAGATTGCGAACTTAGTGAGTCGGTCGACAATCACCCAAATGGTGTCGTAGCCTTGTGACGACTTAGCAAGCTTCGTGACAAAATCCATAGTGATGTTATCCCACTTCCATTGAGGTATATCGGGTTGTACCAACAATCCTGATGGCCTTTGATGGTCTGCCTTGACCTTGGCACACGTCAGACATTTACTAACATAGGTGGCGATGTCGGCTTTCATATTAGGCCACCAATATAGCTTCATCATGTCTTGATACATCTTATCAGAACCTGGATGGATAGAATATTTTGACTTGTGGGACTCGTGCATGATCACAGTCCTCAAATTGCTATAACATGGTAACCAACTCCTGCCATTGAAGCATAGAGTTCCATCCGCACGGGGTTCCAACTTTTCCGTTCTATATTTGTCTTGATCCTTTGAATTTTCAAGCAACATACCTCCAACATCTTTGTTCTTAATGTTCTTTGGTTTCTGTGCTTCAGTCTGAGCGTCTAAAATTTGTTTGGGAAGATTCAAACCAATAGTCAAGATTAAGGCTTGAACCCTTAATGGTGGCTCTCGTTCCTTCTTGCTCAAGGCGTCAGCGATAACATTTGCTTTCCCTGGGTGATAACGAATCTCGCAATCGTAATCACTAAGCAATTCTAACCACTGACGATGTCTCATATTCAGCTCCTTTTGATTAAGAATGTGTTGTAGACTCTTGTGAGCCGTGAACACCATATACTTGGTTATGTACAAATAGTGTCTCTAGAGTTTTAGAGAAAACACTACCGCTCCAAGTTCCAAATCATGAGTCGTATAGTTCTTCTCATGAATTTTCAGTTGGCGTAATGCATAAGCAATCACCTTCTCTCTTTTCATCAACACAGCACCCAAACCTTTGATTGAAGCATCGCAATATACGATAAAATCTTTGCTTCCTTCAGGTAAAGCCAGAATTGGTGCACTACACAACTTTTGCTTCAACAGTTGGAACGTTGTTTCTTGTTTATCACCCCACTCAAACTTGACCTTCTTCTGAGTGAGCTTGGTCATTGTTTGGCAATCTTTGAAAACCCTTCGATGAATCTTCGATAATACCCAGTAAGACTTAAAAATTGACGAATCTCTGTTGGTAACTTAGGAGATGCCCAATCTTTAATAGATTCGATCTTGGCGAGGTCCACGTGAATACCCTGGCTATCAATCACATGACCGAGGAACTGTACTTTAGGAATCCAAAATTCACACTTGGAAAATTTGGCATACAACTCCTCTTTCTTAAGCAACTCTAAGATTAACTTAAGGTGCTCTTCGTGTTCTTGCTTGTTCTTTGAATATATCAGAATATCATCAATAAAGACAATTATGAATTTATCCAGATATGGTTTGCACACCCGATTCATAAGGTCCATGAATACGGCAGGTGCGTTTGTCAAACCAAATGGCATAACTTGAAATTCATAATGGCCGTAACGAGTTCTGAAAGCGGTCTTCGGAATGTCTTCTTCTCGAACCCTCAGTTGGTGATAACTCGACCCTTAGGTCGTTCTTCGAGTAGACACTCGACCCTTTAAAGCTGATTAAATAAATCTCAATTCTGGGGGAGCGGATAACCGGTTCTTCACCGTCAATTTTATTCAATTCCGGTAATCAATGGCACATTCGAAGATCGTCCTTCTTCTTGACAAACAAAGTCCGGAGCTCCCCAGGGTGAGGAAATGGGTCTTATAAAGCCTTGTCAGATGTTCTTTCCAGTTGCTCGACAACTCTTTCATTTAGAAGGTGCCAATCGATAAGGTGCCCGAGCATACGGGTGCAAACAACCAGGTATAACTTGTTTTGAATTTCCACTTGTCAAGTCGGAGGTAGGACCCGACAAGTCTCAGGGAATACATCTGGAAATTCCCGGACGATTGGCACACGTTCCTCAAGTCGCATTCTCCTTCGACCTTGTTATTTGTTCCTTGGTAGTAACGTTTGCCAAAATACTGGACATCCTTTTAGCATGTATTCTTGTGTTTTGGTGTACGAGATAATGTGCAGACGAGCCTCGTGTCCCGGTTGCTTCCGTCACCGTGAACGGACTTTGAGTTTGTTTCCTCAGGGATACAAACGATCTTCTCGGACACACACAATGATTGCTTGGTTACTTTTTTCTTTTTTTCTTTTTTCTTTTTTTTTCTACCACTAATCCATACCAATTATAGCATCGAAACTAACAACTTCTACAGGCATTATGTCTATGTTGAATGGGTGTTCAGGAATGTGTATGTACAAACCCTAAGGATAGTGATCACCCAATTCTTCTCACGTGGATAGTTCAACGTAATAATAGTGATCTAATGCGTTGGTGTGATATCAATTTGGGAGCTTAAATGCAGTGGATACAAAACTTCTATCGACCAGTATCAAATTAGACAGAGCATAGCGGTTGTTAGAGGAAGTACGTCACAAACGTTGGAGTCCTGGGTTTGTCCCTCATGCCCTGACCGAATACACTTTTTGGATGGAGCATTGCCACCTCCAACTTGGTTATCCCACACCCCCCCAACACACACCCATCCCCCCAAAATGTTGTTGTGTTTTTCAGCTTTGGACATTCCCTCTTAAAATGTCCTAAACTCCACACTCATAGCAAGTAGGTTATACCCGACCAGTGCCCTTTTAATTGTTAGCCATTAATGGCATTTGTTGTATCATACAGTCACAGGCAAATGGCCAACTTTGTTGTTTGTGGCATTTAGGAGCCACATTGGTCCATCGTGGTGATAATTGCATCTGTTCTGAAAGCGGTCTTCGGAATGTCTTCTTCTCGAACCCTCAGTTGGTGATAACCCGACCTTAGGTCGATCTTCGAGTAGACACTCGACCCTTGAAGCTGATCAAAAATTCATCAATTCTTGGGAGAGGATAACGGTTCTTCACCGTCAGTTTATTTAATTCCCGATAATCAATGCACATTCGAAACGATCCATCCTTCTTCTTGACAAACAAGACCAGAGCTCCCCAGGGTGAGGAACTGGGTCTTATAAAGCCTTTGTCAGATAGTTCTTTCAGTTGTTCTGACAACTCTTTCATTTCAGAAGGTGCCAATTGATAAGGCGCCCGAGCTACGAGTGCAGCACTAGGTATCAAATAGATTTGAAATTCCACTTGTCGAGTTGGAGGAAGACCCGACAAGTCCTCAGGGAATACATCAGGAAAATCTTGGATGATTGGTACGTCCTCAAGTCGCTTCTTCTCTGACTTATCTTCTGTCTCCTTTGTATTAACGTTTGCCAAAAAGACTGGACATCCTTTTAGCATGTATTCTTGTGTTTTGGTGTACGAGATAATGTGCAGACGAGCCTCTTGTCCCTGGTTGCTTCCGTCACCATAAACAATTAGAGTTTCATTTCCCCAGGGGATACGAACGATCTTCTCGACACACACAATGATTGCTTGGTACTTCACCAACCAATCCATACCAATTATAGCGTCGAAACTACCAAGTTCTACGGGCATTAAGTCTATGTTAAATGGATGGTTTAGGATATTTAATGTGCAACCCCTAAGGATAGTGTTCAACCCAATTATTCTCCCGTCGGCTAGTTTAACATCATAATAGTGATCTAATGCAGTTGGTGTGATATCAATTTGGGAGCTAAATGCAGTAGACACAAAACTCCTATCGGCACCAGTATCGAATAAGATAGAAGCATAGTGGTTGTTTAGAATGAACGTACCCATCATGACGTTGGAGTCTGGGTTTGTCCCCGCATGCCCTACCGCATACACTTTGGCTAGAGCATTGCCACCTCCAACTTGGTTACCACGATTGTTGTTGTTCTTCAGCTTTGGACATTCCCTCTTAAAATGTCCCTGAACTCCACACTCATAACAAGTAGGCTTCTGACCCGACCTAGTGCCCTTCTGGTTGTTAGCAGTGTTGGCATTGGCGGTACTCCTACAATTACGGGCCAGATGGCCAACTCGGTTGCACTTATGGCATTTAGGAGCACATAGACCATCGTGGTGATAATTGCATTTAGCGCATAAGGGTTTAGATCCCCCATATGGCTTCTTCTCACCAGATCCTACAGTGTAGGCCTGACCAGTGTTCTGCCTCTTGTTCTATTGTTGTTGTTGGTTCTAAGTGTTGCTTGAGGTGTCCTCAAACTTCCTTTTACTCTTTGTCTGGCGTTCAACAAAAGTGCGAATTTTCTTATCCATTAACTCGGTTGCGATTTCAACTGCATCTTGCATTGTCTTAGGTTTGGACACCACTACACTCCCATGAATCATGTCGGGAAGACCACCGACATATTTTTCAATTTTATCAGATTCTTTAGGAAACATCCTCCCGCACAACAAAGCCAATTCCTGAAAGCGTTGGGTATAACTTGTCAAGTTAGTACCCTTCACCTTCAGATCCCAAATCTCTATTTCCAGTTTCTTGATTTTATTTCGAGGACAATATATGCCAGTCATCATTTTCATAAGTGTTTTCCAAGGCATACAGTAAGCGGCATCATGACCGACTGTCTTGACATGGGTGTTCCACCATGTTAAAGCAACTGAATGGAGAGTGCAAGTAGCAAACTTGACTTGATTCTCAATTGTACAATTACTGATGTGGAAAACAAACTCCATTCTTTCAAACCATTGAGATAGACCGGCAACTCCTTCCGTGCCTTTGAAGTTTAATGGTTGACATTTGAGAAAGTCAGTGTAAGTACATTCACGGGTAGTTCGTTCTGTCCTTCTAACACCCGCTCCTGAAATATGGCTATCATCGTCATTCGTATTTCTGTCAGCATCGCGTGCTGCCAAAGCGGCAGTAACGCCTTGGTTAATCATTGCCTGAAGCTGGGCATTAGTGACAGATGTGATGTTGGTTGTTTCTAGGGCTATGTTTGACCTCGTGGCTCTTTTTGGTGCCATTTTCTTCAATCACAAGAAAATATAATACCCGTTAGATTTCGTAAAATCATAACCATGATGTGACATATACACAATAAGTAAAGAGAGATCATAACACACAGTGAAATATACAATTGAATTGAAGTTAACAATGGTGTAACTAAATCGACATTCATTCATAATAAATTCGATTACAGACATGACATAATACCACCATTTCATATATAATTGGAAAACATACATGATTGGTTCAGATACAAAATGATCACAACGATTAGGTTACAAGATAAAATATACAACCTAAAGCCATACTAGCCGGGAGTTACCAAAAAATACTTAGTAGGTTGTACAAAATAACTAGCCATAACATGATCTAGGACCTGCTACCAGCCTCCTCTGGTGCATCTAGTTGTGCAGGACCTTTGGCGGGTCCCTGCTGTCTCTCGAACTTTGTCATCTGAGTCTGAAGTCTCTTCAATAGCTTCAGTGCCTCTATGAACTGCTTTTGTCTCCTGCGGTCTGCCGACATCATCTCCGTAATCGATGCTTGTCTCCTGCGGTCTGTTGCCTATAGCTCTGTAATCACTGCCTGCTGTACTACCACTTGAGTATGTAACGACATAACCTCTGCACGCGCAAGGTCACTCGCATCCATAAATCATCCCCAAGCCTCTTGAGACATCCTGGCCTCAACCTCTATGAGCCTAGTAGTACGAGCATGTGCACGCCTATCCCTATACAACATGTTGAGCCGACCAGCCATCAGCTGTCGCTCAGACTGGTCATCATCCAACCTCGTATAGATCTCGTTTGTGTCTTGCCTAACCCTAGTGGTAAACTCTGTCATCCGTCGACCCATCTCTGTGTCATCAGTCGCTGGTGCCCCTGGCATATCTACCAGCATCTTATCCTAAGTGTCAGTGATCCCATAACTGACATCTCTATCTAGATCTTGCATAATCTCTCTGTCTATGGTAGCAACAAAACCATAGTCCGCCCTAAAACCTCCAGGAGGTCTAGCAGTAGGGGCAGACGAGCTCTATCCTACCTCATATCTCGGACCGAGAGCGATACCTAACCTCTTCTAAGGCGGTAAGGTAACCTCGGGTTTGTCTGCTCTACGATCAGTAGAGAGTAGATGCAAAGGTGGTATCCCTGATGATGGTGTATCTGTTCTAGTGTGGGAGAGTATGATGGGTGGTGGTAATGCTAGTGAATGGGAAGTAGATACGACCTCAGCTCTCACCCGGATCATCGTAGCTCGATAACCCAATAAATGAATAGGACTAGCAGGTGGTGATGGAGATAACACAGGTACTGGTGATGATACTGGTAGTGGTGGTGAGGGAATCTAAGGTAGTGGTGGTGATACTGGTAGTGGTGATAATATCGGGGGTAGTGGTAGAGAAGGTATCTAGGGAAGTGGTGATGACCATGGGGAAAGTGGTGATGAAGGTAGAGTAGGCATAGCAAGAAGTCTCTCAACCTCTTCCCTAGGAGGAAGTGATATCGGTGTCTCATCTCTGATGGATATCCTAGCAGTAACGCGGTATGCAGGATGTGGTGGTGGTGTGGCCGCAGACTCGTCGGTCTCAAACGGCCCAGTCTCCTTAGCAGATGGGGCCTGATCAACAGCTGGTAAAGCAACAGCTATAGAGTCGGCAGGAGCTGGGTGCTCCTCCTCCTCCTTAATATCAACATCATCATCCTCTTCATCATCGGATGACTCATCCTCATCATCGTCATCGTCTCCTCCGACAGCCGGATAATCGGTAGGATCCTCCTCAGGATCCTTATCATCATCCTCCTCCGGATCCTCCTCAGGATCTGACTCAGAAACATAGCCTGGTGAATCGGCAGTAGGTGAGGCAGCAGCAGGTAGTGGCTGCTCCTCAGCTGGAAGTATCTCATCCTCTGGTGGCATGAACTCTGGATAAACCGGCTCTGGAACAAAGTCTGGTGAAGGTGGGTACTCAGGACCCGGCACATAATCAGGATATAGCGGGGCCTGAAAAGCAGCTACTACATAGGCATATGGGTCCTCTGGCATCACGGGTGGTCCATCAACTCCCGGTGATCCGATATCTGGCAAATCTGCAAATTGGCTGGACATAGCAGTGTATGTAACCATGGAATCCTCAGAATCCGACATGACTGTATCTGAAAATCAAAATATAGCTTATATTAGTATTTATTATAAGACTCTTATAGCAATATAGATTTATATCATAACATGTATATCAATCATAAATGCATCTAATCTAATCAACTAATGCAACAACTAGTGTATGTATGTATGTCACGTGAAAATCCCTTTGTATGAATGCAATGTTTGAAAATGGTTATAGTCCAGCAAAAAACATTTGACCTGGTTCTCTGTAACATTGGCTATTGATACCAATCTGTAACACCCCCAAATTGGGTCGCAACGGAATATGGGTTGGGGGTGGTACTTTATAGATCAACAATACAAGGTATATATAAGAACGACCATTAAAAGCCATTTAAAACTAATACATTGGATTTAGCAAAGTGTTGTTACAAAAGCCCGAAGCTTTACATGTTCCTTATTCAAAATACAAGATTTAAGTTCATAACAATTATCCCAAAAAGTAATGTAACCAAATCTTCATGCACATGACATCCAAAATATAAAACCACTAATGTATCCCTTGCACCCTGTGCTTATTGACCTCCTTAAAAACATTGCTTTAAAATGTCAACATATTGTTGAGTGAATTCATAGGTTTGTAAAAGTATAATGTAGGACCGCAAGATTTCCCCTCATGATAATGCAAAAGATGCAAACATCATAAAATGTAATTACGTTTCTCTAAGCTCATGACACTGAAGCTCGACATGTATGAAATGCAATATAAATTGCCAACGTTGCCTGTGTTGATGTTCTAACCCGCAACATCTTATGTTCGACATGGTATACGTTCGTTTTTCCAGTGATAGCTAATCACCCGAACGGGGATGTTAATCCCAATAGATCTATTCATATCATTTGCGCTCACAATCCTAGTAATTGACAGTTCATGATAATGAGCTCATACAGGGTTATCGCTAATTAGGCAAACACGTAATCGTAATGTAAAATGTCCACTTGCGTCCATTTGTAAAACATGCATATGTTTCTCACCCCAAAACTTGTAAATCATTAAAATGTAAAACATGGGGCTCTGAACTCACCTTGAGTTAATGATAATCCAAATACAACAGAAAATGCGTCACGGAGATGACGGAATGCAACCTAATTAAACGTAAGTCGTATAAGTACTAAGCACATTGATCAAATAATGCCATATACAATTCTATATAGCTACGTCACCATCTAATCGTGTTTGTGAAATCATATTTATTAAGTTAAAACGTTTATAAATATCTCAATAGCAAAAACGACACGATTTCGTCATTTTAAGCCCGTTTCTTACGTTTCATATATCCACGCTTTCGTATTAAGACGACTTATCAAAATATTACATTTTCATATTTTTAACCTACTTGTGAACAATACTTTTACTGTTCATAACAGTTTATAAAATTATTTTTATAGATTTAGTTATCGTAAAACCCGTAAATGTCGTATTTTATTCATTATAGCTCCGTTTTTAGCGATTCTTTCAAGCACGTCTTTGTTATTAAAATTTCTATCATATTAATGGTGTTTTCAAAATGTTCATGTCTGATATGAACAGAAACTTTTATAAAAGTATTTTTATACATTTAAGTATATAAACTCGCGTAATTCATAACTCCTTCGGTATTAATTGAAAAATTACGATTCTTGTTGTTTTGGAATCCTAAAAATATGTGTGATCTGATAAAAAGAACCAACCTTATATATCAGTAGTATTTTGTAATTTGTTTTTATAAAATTTCTTTTATAACGTGTTTAATTAACGTATAACTTGTAAACTACGTATCTTCCTCGTTATTAATCCGTTTTTTGAGTTTCTTACCTTTTTGGAATCGTCATGAGACGTACTATTTTATAAAAATGTTAAACCCGCTGTTTGGAAATCGAATTAGAACAGCCCTTTTATAACTTTTATATAATTAATTATATACACTTGTTTTATATACTTTTCAACTTAATAAAGTTACCACAAATCCTTCACAACCTTATATATTATATGTGTTACATATAATAGTGTCCATTTGTTCATCATGTGTCCAAGAGTCCATGGTATAAGTCCTTATCAACACCTTTAAATCATAACTTATTAAGTAAACCCTAAATTAACAAGTTTATACATAAACTTTTTTATACATAAACCAAGAGTGTACAAGACTTATACTTCTTATATATAACCATCATTTGACATCACATAACATGTGAAAAAGTTTATCAAAGCATAATCACAAGTAAAAAAATCCATTTTACATGTTAAAACATTTCCTAAATGGTGATTAACTACATAGAACATATATATGCATAAAATCATAAAAGTAAGGATATTAAGAGTTTTAGATGACCTTAATATGATGTGTAGTGATGAACAATAAGAGTGAAACCCTTGTTTAGCAATCAAAACCAAGATTATAACACTTGAAAACCTTAAACCTACAATGAATCCTAATATGGTAATCATTCCTTTCTTAAACACTTGTAAATGCTTAAATCAAACCTTCTAAATACCTTATGTCATCTTAGAAATGAAGTAGGAATGTGTATAAATGTTGTAAGTAATTTTTGTATGAATTGTTTGTGATCTTTGGGGTGAGCAATAGGTTTTGAGACAAAAAGGAGAGAAAAGATGAACTTTTTCTTGCTAAGGAGTGAAGTGTATGTGTTTCTTACTTATCATAAGTCTTATATGCATAATAAGTTAGTCAAAGATGCATGTATGAAGTCTTGAGAAACAAGAGTGAGGGTTTCAAGGAAGTCTTTGGTCAAAAAGAATGGTAAGCTGGCTAGATTTAATGACAAGGTGATTGTACAAGACCAAGTTTGAATGTTTAGATATTTCTTTTGTATCATTCATACCTTATACGGTTTTTATGTATATGTATGGATATATTTTTGAAATGTTTGAGTATTGGGTATAATTGTGGGATTTGTTAAAGATGTAGAAAAGTTTTTGGAGGATATAGGTTGCCTAAACGTATTTTTATCTGAAACGTAAACACTTTACGTAACCAATAAAAATAAAATGAACAAAGTTAATAATTATCCTCAAAATAATTACTTAACACTTGCTTGATGTAAACATTTAATTGTTTGATGCCCGTTTACATTGAACGATAATTTTTAGCTTACGCGATTTAACTTAACGATTACGATTAAAAGCAAACGCGTACAATACTAAAAATACATAGTGAATTTATTGACGTCATAAATGACCCTAAAACACAGGGTGTTATAGTCTACCCCCGTTAAGTGAGCCTTGTCCTCAAGGATTAAGACGTGGTACTTGACGACGGTGCGGTCTTTGTGAAGAGGTGTGGATATTTCTTCCTGAATTGATCTTCGCGTTTCCATGTAAACTCAGGGCCTCGCCTAGAGTTCTATCGAACCTTGACAATTGGGACACGGCTTTGCCTCAACTGTTTGACTTCACGATCCATGATTTCGACTGGTTCCTCGACGAATTGAAGCTTGTCATCAACATGTAGTCCATCCAACGGAATGGCTAATGGTTCGTCGGCATAGCACTTTTTCAGGTTGGATACATGAAACGTATTGTGAACCCTGCTCAACTCTTCATGAAGCTCAAGCTTGTATGCAACGGATCAAACCTTTTCTAACACCTTGAATGGTCCAACGTACCTAGGGTTTAACTTCCCCCGTTTGCCAAAACGTACGACCCCTTTCCAAGGTGAAACTTTAAGCATAACTTTATCCCCAACTTGGAATTCCATTGGCTTACGCTTTAAATTGGCGTAACTCTTACGCTTTTCTTGTCGTGTCCTAACAAGAAGAAATAAGAGAAGTGGTGTTGATTTTCTTAAGTGTTTTGTGTTGTGTATGTTATTACTTGTAGTACCTGAGATATATATGCACTAGGCTAGTCAAAATTGATATAACAAAGACTAAAATTCTAATAAACCACATGGGGGCGGCAATTGGTGTAGAAAATAGGGGTGACTAGTGATGTAAATCACTAGTCAAGATAGGAGTCTTGTTCAGCCATACTTGCACAATGCCATAGTTAAGGTTGTATGTCCTTATGTCTCCTTAGATGTAGATTAACCCATGAATTCAAGGAAGGACAATACTAGTTTATTACCTTTGATAAATGAAAGTATACTTGCATTTTAAATGAAAGTATAAGTTGTAGCTTTTATTTAAAGTGTAAACTTGAGAATTGTATGATCTAACTTTATTTATTTGTATAAAATTCGGCCAAGATGGGTTATAAGGGTGCATTTTTATAAAACTTTGGGTATTGGGTATTTGTTTAAGCGTAGAAAAGTTTTTGTGATTCCGGGTATACATAAATACAATTTATCGCGAAACGTAAACGCTTTATGTAACCAATAAAATATATTGTGAAAAGTTAATAATTATACTCAAAATAATTACTTAACACTTGCTTGATGTAAACATTTAATTGTTTGATGCCCGTTTACATTGGACGATAGTTTTTAGCTTACGCGATTTAACTTAATGATTACGATTAAAAGCAAACGCGTACAATACTAAAAATACATAGTGAATTTATTGACGTTGTAAATGACCCTAAAACACAGAGTGTTATAGAGTGTATCCCTTTTAGGCCGGATCTTACATAGTTGGGCTGGATTTATGGGTTGCGTTTGTGATAGGAGTGGCATACATGATGTTGGGTCGGCTCTATTTATTAAAAATGTAGTTTAAGATGTTGGGCTGGAGGGTTTATAACAAGCCGAATATTGCATACATTGAGTGGGCCAACATTTTGTTGATGTTTGGGCTCGGTGTTATTGCTTAGTTCGTGTTAATGGATATGAGCCGAGTATTGAAACAATTTTTTGTCGGGTAAAATATATGTGACCGGGTTTTATTACTTGGACGGCCATTAGTATGGAATATGTTTTTAGCCGATATCCGTTAACAATTACAACACATCAAAATTCATGAACAAAAACACAACAAACACAATACATTACACTAAAAATGATCCTTATCAAAATTCACCTTCACTCTTAACGGCTATTATTGAATTTTAATGATCACGAGGTTTTGTATAATGTTACTTATTTGAGATTGAAGTTGACTTTTACGAGAAGTGTTCTTATTTCGTCTTCGGTTCTTTCTTTCTCAGCAACGAGGATGACTTGTGTTAGTGACAAAGACTTGGATATCTAGTTGCTTTTGTGATTCTTTCTACCTATACCCACAAAGTAGCTATCACTTTAAGGAGTTACATTGTAGTACTCAGTGTCTCACGTAGTTGAGGAGATTTCAAGTGGTGATGTATTTTTTGTATACTTTTGGGTGAGTATATGGTACTCAGAGATTTGCCTTTGCACCGTTCCTTCGTCACACGGATAGTACAAGATTAAGTCACAAGTGAAGGATTATGCTTCAATCAGTGGTCATCGGTATTAGCCTACAGAATAGATAAGGGGATTTAAATCGGTTTGATCAAGAGAGATTTGTAAAGAGAGTACCGACATCTTCTCACAGAGTATTGCTTATGCAATCACGGGCTATTAAGCTATGTAAGCAGTTCCAGTTGATATACGATGTACACATGAGTAGGATGATTCCTCAAATAGTCATCATCCTGGAGGAAGAAATGTGTACATCCGGTACTTAGTTGTTTTTTATGTTACCGTTTTGGTGTTACAGTTTTGACTGCATAGCGGGATAAATTGCTTTCACTCGGGACTTAATTGACTTTGGTGAAACAATTTAATTTGGTACATTCAGGACTTAGTTAACTTTGATGTTACCATTTTGACTACATAGAGGGGTAAATTGCGTACACTCGGGACTTAATTGACTTTGGTGTAGCAATTCATATCTGGACTTTCCTGGATGGAGAAAAGTGCATTTTCGGGTCTTAATTGATTTTGGTGCTACGGTTTCGACTTCGTTAAAAGGGATAAAGAGTGTACTTCGGGTACTTTGGGCTGAATTCAAACAAGACTGGAACGCTTCCTAAGTGAGACGATGTTGATGATATCATCCCTTCCCACATAGTATCCTAAATGAGAAAGGAGGTCCTTAAGAAGTCTAGTGCATTAATTCTTATCAGTCTCAGGGGTGTCTGTTTAGGAGGGAGCTGAAGATTTTGGCGGTATGTTCATCTACAAGCTGAAGAAATAAAGCTGGAGTATTCAAGTAGATCGTCGAAGATATTCTCAAGGAATACTAGACTTCATTCTTATCATTTTTTTTATTTTGCTTGTAGGGAACATTGTAACCAATTCACGTGTGACGCCATCTTGAAGGGAGATTGTTAGCCTTACTTTTTAGTGAAGCTGGCATCTTACATGTGAATTGGACTAGTCTTGGACACTGCGTGTCACGTAGGGGTCATTTATGTAAACTAGGAATAGTTTGCTTTTTTCTTTTAGTATAAATACCCCTTATGGCTCTCCATGAGGGGTGGTGGATGTTCATTTTTCTCATTTTCCTTGAATCTAATATTTCTTCTTTTTGTGTTCATATCACCCTCTCTTTACTTTCTCTCACTAGAAAAAATAATGCTTATTCCTTTGTTCTTTGATCATCCCCGACCTCCCGAATAGGTGAATCACTAGTCTTACAGGATGCTTTATTTAGATAACCTCGGAGTCGAAATTTGGCTTTATTATTATTATAGCAACAATATTAGCCCTTGGTCCTTTAAACTACTGAGACACCGGGAGCGAATCGACAGGAAACAGTAGTCTTATTTCGGCTTCAGTTTATTATATTAGTATTATTATTATTATTATAGCCAAATTTCAAGTCATGTGGTCTTTTAACTACCTAGACAACGGGAGCGAGCCGTCAGGAATCGGTAGCCTATTTCCCCACAACACTGACAAAACCTCGATGTGTACCTTACTTTCATTAAAAGGAATCTCTACGAAGGGATTAAAACTAAGAATCACAAAAACCAAAGAAACTTTATTTATTAAAAATTATTTTATCTCATTTATTTAGCTAGTGGGGGCAAAAAGCCACAATTAACCTCTATGAGCTCTAAAGAGATCCAACTACTTTACGCTTAGCATCTAACTTATATTTAACTCTATCATTTTTCGTACTTTGCAAAACTTTTAAGTTTTGCAAACGCTTAGTATCGAAAGCTAAGGGAAAGCTAGAGTGCAATACTCGGTCAAGTCAAAATCTACCTAAATCTAGCCTACAGGCCTACTTATTTCTACACATTTTAATAACACATTTTTTTAATAAAATAAAACAATAACTAGTCAAAACGGGGTTGGGTGGGTCCCATACAATCACAGATGATCATTTCGACAGAAATCTCCCCCACACTTAGAACTGAACATTAGCCTCAATGTTCAAAAATATCAGGTGCCACCCTCATACTTAATAACGAAAAAGGCAAATGCTAAAATTTCCAAGTGTGAAAGGAGAAATAAAATCATATATATATATATATATATATATATATATGATCTGAAAAGAAGATTTCCCTAGATATAAGCATGTAAGTGATCGAAGACCGAGTGATTGGAGGATTAAAAACAAGCACGGTGATCTTCACGATCATAGGGAATCCTGCAAGCAAAAATGGGAACGATAAAACATAACATGGAGAGAAACACTCCCCCACACTTATCTATTACTACTACTAATATCCTAACATACTTGAAATTATCTAAATGTAGCAAGCTACTTATTTAAATCTAAAGATAACACGGGTTGCCTCCTGAGAAGCGCTTGTTTTTGTTCGAGTCTCTAGCTTAACTCTAGTGTTATTTATTTATGGGTTCAGGGTCAAATCCATCAACCGATGTGAGATGATGATGGTAATACCAATACATCACCTCCTTAGGTGAGTACGCAGCAGGACGGGGTGATGGCATATAGTTAAAACCAAAAGAAGAGGTCTTCATCACCCTCGTCTTCTCACCTGACTGAGTCAGGGAGAAAAACAGATCAAATCTTTCCACTTCCCTTAAGAAAATATGCTAAGTTGCGGGAAGTGGTGTGACAAGTAGGGTGGAACTTTTAGGTAACACTGCAGGAGTAGGATCGGAGAATGTCTCTTCGATAAGCAGATGTTCCAAAAATAGAATGTCTCCCTCTGAATCGTAATACCCATCATCAATTTCAGTTGGAATGAAATCGTCTAGGCCGATCTTAGTGGTGAGTTCCTCCAAATTTAAGTCACTAGTCTCTAAGGATCTAGACATTGAGTCAAGGTTGCCTAAAGGTTCATAATTCAATGATGCTGACTTAGGAGGGTCTAGGATACTAATGTCCTCAAACTCCTCATCAAAAAGCGGATTATCATTACATAAGGTAAAATATTCATTAAAGTCAAAGAGAGAGTTTGAGAAAGTCACATCATAAGATCTAAGTTTTAAATCATCACCTAAAGGCTCATCGGACATTCTTTTGGTAGAACTTGGATGTTTGACTAAATAACTAAAAAGTTGCTTAACCAATTGTCTAGGTAAGTCAGTTATATCCTTGTTCTCCATCAAAAAGTTAACTACAGGTTCTCCTAAAGGTAAATTGATATCAAAATTTTCTTCTCTAACATCAGTGGTGGGCAACAGTACAGTAACAGGCATATCACACTCTAAATTATTACCTGATGTCACCTCAGACTCCCTTGGGATTGGGACAAGATAATTAGCACTAGACTTTATAAATTCGTCAGTTTCTCTTGTGGGAGTAGTGCTAGAATCCTCATCCTCCATTAAGAGGGTGTCTGCAGGTTCCATGGTAGTCAAGAAGGGTAGAGATGGTGTGTATGCAGGAGGTGTGACTTGAGCGATATAATGATCACTTAAAAATTGTTCATTGTTAAGAGTCACCTTAATATCGTCATCGCTCTCCTCATAAACAACAGAATTAACTAGAGGCTCAGGGATAAAAGTAACAATATTCATCATCATACTATCAATTCTAGATTGCATTTCATCAAAATGTTGCATTTGACAGTTAGCAATTTCGGCAATTGAAGGCGGCATATAGGATATAAGCTCTTGGAGACTCATCTCATGAAGAGGTGGATGAACGATAGGGTACTGTGGAGGCTGGTCAAAACCAGATAAGTCAAAATTGTTTCAATGATTGGGTTTATAGAAAACTAGGTTCCTAGATTGGCAATTAGAACTATCATGGAGACCTCCACAGTATTCACAACACTGAAACTGTTGTGGCAAACTCTTATAATAATATGGAGATTGGTCGTTACAAAAGTTTTGATTGCTACGCGGGTCCTGCTCATAGATTAGTGGGGTCCGTGTTTGACAATCAAATCCATAGTGAGGACTACCTCCACACAACTCACATGAGTATATCTCATATTGGTGTTGTGGAGGTTGGTTGAAGAAGTTGGGTGCTTCATTATAAGAATAAGGATTTGGGTCATAGACAAACTCATTTTCGGATCTTACACTGCTACAGCCATTACAATTTCCACCATTAAACGGACCTTCACACCACTTGCAACCAAAATGGTTATACGAAGACATGTCGAAGAATCAAACGGATAAGAGGGTAAAGAAGATAAGAATTAAATGAAATAAAAGTATAAAGGAGAATAGTTTTGAAACTTTTTATATGTATAAAAATAAAAATAAAAAGAAAGTAGAAATGTAAAATATTTTTGGATTTTATATAGATAATAGAAAATAATAAAAATAAAGTTGAAATGGAAAATGTTTTTGGATTTTAAAAAATTTTATTAACGAAAATAAACTATCACAAAAATCAAAATTCAAGTGAAAGGATCACCGAGGCACTAACTCCAAACACCAACGCAAAAATCGTACAACTCTCTCCGGCAGCGGCTCCATTTTGATATACGTCAAAAAACGTGTTGAAGTAATCTTAAGTATTTCCCTTTGGATAAAATAATCACTTGAGGACAAGTGATAATTAATCTTTCAGATGTCATATCCACGACGAGAATTGAATTTGAAATTTACGTTAATGTTTTTCGTTTGATGCTTGATTCTTTTGGTTGGTTTTTGTTTTTAAACTAATTTTAATATAAAAGATACTATTTTTAAGATAACTAAAAATTATACTAATTAATTGAACTAACAAAATTAAGCTAAGAGATCTAAAAGATATAATAAACGAATATGCTTGTCAAGTGAGGTAAAAAGGTCATTAAGTGTAAAAAATGGTTTTAATTGACGAATTAGCACCCGTGAAAATATTATTTTCTCATAACGTTGGTTTATTTTGAAAACGATATTTTATATTGGTATTAATTACTAGATTTTATGTTTGATTATTTTTTTAGATTTTGCCCTTCAAAATATTCAAATAAGAAATCTAAATAATCCTAAAATTATTAATCAATAATCCCTTTTTAATTTCCACCCTTAAATTACTAATTACAACTCACTATAAGCATATATAAATCTACTCACTAATCATACCAAATAAGCTAGCAACAATCAAATTAATAAGCGTAAAGATTTTAAACAATTTAAACTACAACTACTTAATATTGAAATGAGAAAAGAAAGTAGAACCCGCTTGAAGAAATGAAGACGACTTTAAACCATCCGATCTTATAAGCTTGATTAAACACTAAAGATCATAACTTTATTAGATTCTAAATAACTAATTAGCTAGTAAATTTTGAGCTTTATTAAGTAATTAGCTAAGTAAAATCTTAAAAAGCATAAAACTTTAGAAGCAAAATAAGCTTATAAGACCCATAAACTCTTCGCCTAAGTGTTGGATCGATTTTATCAACCTTAAAACAAAGTTAAAGTGCACAATATAATAATAAGCTTGATGAGGTGTCATTTTATACACTATTACGGGGTCATTTAACCCCCTAAATCATGAAAATATGCCCAGATTAAGTGCTTAGTCGTTTGTTTTCAGATTTTTAGCACTTAGATGGCTTTTGGAGGAAATACACGTGACTTGGGCTCATTTGGAGAAGAAACGAACAAGGTTACAAACCTACACCAAATCTCTTAAAGATTTATGCAAACAGTGGCTGGAGACGGCGTCGCAGGCATAAAGCGACGCCGTCGTGATCTATATGGTAACGACGTCAGGAATTTAGCGACGGAGTCAGGACGTGGCCGACTTAAAGATGATCTAGAATCGTCTATGTGGTGACGGCGTCTGGATTACAAAGCGACGCCGTCGCGTCAACATCTCGATAAATATAAATCCGTTTTTAGGGTTTTATATATGGAACTTTGGGATAACTTTGTATAAACCTACGGAGACGAACCCTAGTTGTTTTAGGAGCTTTATAGGTAGTTTTTAGGGCCTCAAAACCCTATTGTACTACCTTGAATCCATGTTTTAATTAAGTAAGGTTATTTATCACTAATCATTCAATATGTCTATGTGTTGTTTGATTGATTTATCTTCTTGCTTTCTTTATAACATACGAGTCTAAACCCTCCTTTGTATTTATCTATGATTGCATGAAACTTAGGCTGTAGATCCTTTTGATGTTGCTTCTTGTTGATGAATGTGCGCGTTAGGCTTTAGAAAACCAACTTTTATCTGTATCGCTGTTGATATGTCTAGGGAAACGCGAGTGGTGTAGAAAGGATTCCATTGGTAACAGTCTTCATACTACCTTACTTACTATATGGTTGATCCCTCTTAGGTTATTTCACATGCATTTAATATACACTTAGGGGCCTTGTAATAGTCTTCATACTACCTTACTTGTGCGTTGCCTTAACAAAATATTAAATAGACGCCGGATTTGTGTAATCCGTTCATGACCTAGGAAATACTTACACATATCATCACAAGTGTGACAAAGCAACAGATCTAGAAGAAGCAATCTGAGGAGTAGTGCATGATTAGGTAAATACATTTGCTTATCATAAAGTTATCACCAGTAGATTAGATATTAATTAGTTTAGTAATTAGTTAAACAAACCAACCTTTCAAACCATAGATTTACCTGCTTTCTTATAAATATAAAAATATAAAAATAATCTTCTCTCAACCTCTAGAATTCTGTTAGAACATGATCAGGTCTTCCTAACATATTCTCCTAGAGAACGATAACAACCCCCCAAGTCTTGCCTATACTACACTGCAACGATTAGGTGCACTGCCTAAGGGATTGTCAAACTTCCTGTGAAGTCTTCACAACCCTCGCACCAAAGCTATAAAGATGAAATAAGCTAGATCTAGAAGTAAATAAAACTAATTTATAAAAAGCTATAAGATTTGGTAAAATAAGCTATTTAAAGATGAAAACTTTAGATCTAAATCTACCCGAAACCTAAGTGTTCTACTCCGAAAAGCGAACGAGAATCGGGTATATTTAATGACTAGATCTAAATCAATAAGCTAAAAAGCTAAAAACTTTAGTCTAAAAGTAATAATAAAAAGACAAACTTGAGAAATAAGCAATAGAAATAAGCTAAAATAAGCATATTCGAAAACCTTAGACAAACAATGTGGAGTCTGATAGAACTCCTTAGATCGTTTAAGCTCAGTTTGATTAGAACTTATATCTAGGATTAACAATAACAATGATAACAATATGCACAGCCGAATTAAATAAAGAACACCAATAATATTTGAACAAGGTTTTATTACCAAACATTTCCACCAAGCCTCAAATCTATATGATTAGTATAGATTGTGTTACCACCTGTAACAGGAATTAAGAAAACCTTAATTACCTTGAGGTTACACCACACAAACTAGACGTCTACATTGATCCAGTGTACACACATACTAGTTTTTATGGATATCTAAAACTATATCTATAAAACTCTTTATATAGAGAGTTCAAGACTTACAAAGGAAGTTAACATAAAGATATAAGCAAGTAAATCTTTTAAACATTAAGAAATATCTTCTGTTATCTTTATCTTCTTAAGGAGATCAAGTAGAATCTTCATCTTTTGATATCTTTGACCAAATCTTCCATAATTTTCCACCAGCTTGTAGAATTCTAATCTTGACGATTTAGTCCTTATGTTTCATTCTTTTATTTATTTTGTCTCATCAAATCTAGAATCCCAACAATCTTCCTCTATTTGATGATGACAAAACAAACAAAGTCATGTACGAACTTCATTATAAAGCCAAAGCTTTCTCTGAAGTTAAGAAAGTTGAGATCATGGATCTCCCTAAATGAAACAAAATCTTCTTTTGTAAACTGCTAACTACTTCTCCTTAACTTAAGATCTTCCCCTTAAGTTATACTTTACATGTCGTGCCACCACAGGATCAACAAGTTGATTTCATCTTTGTACCTTCTTCCCCTTTTTGTCTTCATCTAATAGGGAACTGTATGCAACTTTGATCTTCACAATCACAAACCATATATCAAGACTTTTAATTCAAGCTTTCCACTGACTCAAATTACCCCCATGAAGCTCAATACAAATAATGAATTCAAGCAGTAGAAAATTTAAACTAGCAGTATTAACAATGACTAGCAGTAGTAATGACCTTCCCCTAAAACTGTGCATGAACATTCAATTCTGTAGGCTCTCTATAATGATTACTGATGAAAAAAACTGAGTATAACGAACTTGATGAAGAAGTAGAATATCCCAAACTTATGTCTTATGTCTTGTTTATCCACGTGACGTCGAAACTCATACTAAACCAAAAAGTATAAGTAGACCATAACCTCTTGAAAGAATCCTCAACTAATATGAGACACTGAGCACTACAATGTAACTCCTTTAAGTGATGGCAAATGTGAGCATTGAGCATCATAAGAAAAATCACACATTGCTAGATTCTTCAAGTCTTCGTCAACACTATTTAAGCACGAACAAGTTATCTTTAAAGTGTAACACCCACTTTAAGATATGATAAGAACACGCATGTGTAAAACTCAACTACAACATCAAATAAGTGATAAATACCCATCTTCGTAATCAATTCTTCAAATAAATACGAGCCTTTAAACTTGGTATAAGTCCAACAGTAGTAACTGCTAACCCTAGCAGTACTAATAACCACAACAGTATTAACTTTCTTTTGTGTGTGTTGTACGAGATCCAAAAATTGTGTGTTGTCTGATATCTAACAAAGATAGCAGTACAAACTTTCATTGCTAGCAGTACTAATTATCAACAAACAGTACTAAAATTTTATTGGTAGTATAAACCTTCTTTAAGCCCATTGCTAGCAGTACAAAGTTTCAACTGGCAGTACTAATATAATCATGGCAGCATTAACTATAAACGGAGCAGTACTAATCATAAACCAGCAGTACTAACCTTACTTTGATTCTCCTTTGGCTGTTGGCAACTCTAAACTTCAATGGCAGTACTAACAAATATCAAGAAGTAGAAATACCTTAACAAATTGTAATTCCAAATCTGTAAAACATAATCCAAACTGCCTTTGAAAATCATTATGTCAGATGTCGTATTGTCCTTATCAATAACCATGAACGACTTCAACCTTTTCTCAATTTTCAACAACCAACAACAGTAGTAACAAACCAAAGAAGTCCAAGCAGTACTAACTCATACGTGGCAGTATTAACAATCATAAGCAGTTTTAACAAGCACTGTTCGACATCCTAACAGCATTATTTCTTGACCAACCAGCATCATAAATAAACTTGGTAGTAGAAACATCAACGCGAGCAGTACTAACAGCATTATTTCTTGACCAACCAGTATCCAGACGACACTTTTTAGTGTCACAAAGCTATCACAAATCCGTCATAAATTAGCATTCTCCTTCCTCCCATGGAGTTTTATGACGCTTTAAGTGTCACTAATCTGTAACTTTGTAGCAGTATTAATAACTTAACGAGCAGTATTAATTCTTCTTGGATTCTGATCTTTATGCACGTGCTCAATAAACAACTAAACCCTAGACAAATTAGGGTTTTCATAAGCCTACAAACAGCTTTCATTATTCACTCCTACTAGGGTTCATCATCAATCCAAGGATTGACTCACCAAAACTAGTAGGAACAAAAATAATTTTGATTGATCAAAACATCTACTTATTTCATCCATGAACAATCAAAAACCCTAGGTTTTCTTTACACCATTCAATACACGCTGCTGTTGTTGCTCCTTCTCGATGCCATTCAAAACAAACACGACACAAAATCACCTTGTTGATCCTAGATATCACGAGCCACCAGGCTCTGATACCAATTATGAAGTCTGATAGAACTCCTTAGATCGTTTAAGCTCAGTTTGATTAGAACTTATATCTAGGATTAACAATAACAATGATAACAATATGCACAGCGGAATTAAATAAAGAACATCAATGTTATTTGAACATGTTTTATTAGGCTAAAGTGTTTCCACCAAGCCGTCAAATCTATAAGATCACAAGATATAGATTCGTCGTTACCAACCTGTAACAGGGATAAGGAAACCTTAATTACCTTGAGGCTACACCACTCAAACTAAACCGTCTACATTGTACCATGACACAACAATCAACATGTTTTTTCTGGATATCTTAAAACTAGTCTTAAGAATACTCATCTCTCATCCTCACATCTACTGTTCAAGACTTACAAACTACTCACTTAACATATAAAGATATAAACAAGTAAATCTTTTAAACATTAAGAAATATCTTCTGGTATCTTTATCTTCTTAAGGAGATGAAGCAAAATCTTCATCTTTTGATATCTTTGACCAAATCTTCCATAATTCTCCACCAGCTTGTAGAATTCCAATCTTGACAATTTAGTCCTTATGTTTCATTTTTTTTATTTATTTTGTCTCATCAAATCTAGAATCCCAACAAACATGAATATGAAATAAGCTTAGATGAGATAAGCTATAAGGAGCTTATTCGAATATAAGCTTAAGATCCAAAAATAAATAAGCTAATAAGAGCTTAAAAAGATAATAAGAAAAAGTAAGGATTAGGAAAAGAAAATAAGGATAAGTAATATCAACCTTCATAAAGAAAACATCTTCATTAATAAGCCAAAAGTACAATAAGCTAGATCTAATAAGCTTTAAAAGCTTTTACAAAACAAGCTAAAAACTATTCTTACACTACTCCTAATCCTACACTAACTACTATATGTGAAAATAAACCTACCATTTAATAATCCCAATGGCAGGAAATGAAGTTGTATATAAAGCCAAATCAAGTCGGGGGTATATTGGTCATTTTACACGCTTATAACCCTCTTAATTTCATTAATGCCACAACTGCCCTGCATACGTGTTGATAGCCAGCTGTATATTCTTTCTTCAACCAATCCAGAGCTACCACCTACCCCTTCTAGAACCCTCAGATCATGTGCTGCTGCCAGCTGCAATTCTTGTCCGTTGGTCAGCCACCTTGTACAACTGCTACCTCATACCTGCATTTATGTCAGCTATTACGGCGCCGCCGCCACGTGGCAGCATCCTATTGGACAACCGCCACCTGTGACTGCAACCTCATACCTGCAGTTTAATGATTAGCTGCCAGCCGTCACGCCACGTGGCTGCATCTGATTGGCTAGCCGCCACTAACATCGCAGTCCACGTGGCATCCATGTTAGCAGGTGGGACCCACTTGTTGATGTGGAAGCTAACGTGGCAGCCACGTGGCTCCACGTGGTATGCTGACGTGGCAGCAACAAATAAATCAAAACCAGGCAAGCGCTAGGCTCGAACCTGGGTTGTGAAGGAAGGATTCTTAAGCATCAGTGGTAAAACCATCTGAGCTAGAGCATACCTTCATTAAGTATATGCATGCATAAACCTTTTACCCTTTAGTTGGACTGGCCAGATTTATTATAGGTCAAATAAGAAATGATCCAGTCCATTTAAGGTTATTTGGACCGATTCAAAAATCAAGGAAGGTATCGTTGGACTCGTAATTTCGTGCTCTTTCCAACGGAGTGTTCGGGGGATTATTATGACTTCGTTTGAATCTCGATAAACGTGAAAACGTCATTGAAACTCACCCGAAAATCACTGTTTTTGCTTTGTTTTCAATCCTTTGTACCTGCAAGACATAATAACGCATACCAAACATATTTACAATATAATTACTCATATTTTATGGTTATTAGTCCATTTTATAGTGTTTTCCGGGATTAAAATGATGTGTGTTTAAGCACACATCACGTATATTAATATTTAGACAGGAACCCAAGGTTCTAAAAGCGCACTACATAAATTAACAAGATCATAAATAATAATAATAAAAGATAATTACTGAATTAAATGGCGACGAGCAATTAATAAAGCATAACAAATAATAATAACATCAACAATTATATTGCTAGATCCAATAAATCAAAATAACAAAATTATATTGACTACAAAAAGTTGAAGTATAATTACAAATTGTGCCAAATTAGTGCTTTCGATCCCTTAGTCGAATGCCATGGCAAACCTCGAAGGATTTGCCCTGTACCTTGCTGCGAAAACCTTTTTTCCCTTATTCTTGTTGGCAGCT
>BQNB010001770.1:16372-37498 GCA_026074375.1 Tanacetum coccineum | reverse complement strand
ATATTAGTTAATTCATGAAACTTCATTATTTTTGCGCAGCTTTGGTCCTGTGATGACTCATCATTACAGCGTAACTGCACCGCGTTACGCCATAAACCATATGACGCAACATTCCATCTTTTAATGTAAAAATAATTACGGCGTAACCTCTACTGGACTGTTACGCCGTAACTCCTTGTCAGGAAAATAATCTCTAGAGCAATAATTGGTTACGACGTAACTCCTTCAGGACAGTTATGCCGTAATGCATCGTCAGCGTAATTTCTTCAATATAAATGATTAATTACGGCGTAACTCCTACGGGACGTTACGCCGTAATTCTTCTAAGCTTGCAATCTTCTGTATCACGTTCATCAATAAAAATATAGTACCTCTACTAAATAATATAGTAGTGGTACTATTCTTTACTAGGCTCATAAGCTGCATCCTGGAGAAATATAGTAGCCATCAAATGATTTTAGTAATTTACTAAATAAATTAGTATTGGTACAATTTTTGGCCATTTTTCTCCTTTTTCCGTTCAAATGCCTTTAATTACCTGAATTCCAAATAAAAACGAATTAAGTACCGAATTTATATAAAAATGATATAAAGAAAGGCAATAAACGCGAGAATTTGATACCAAAAAATATTAAATATTTGATGTTATCAAATATCTCCCCACTTGACTTCTACTTGCCCTCAAGTAGAACTTATTAAATAATTCTCAAAAAGATATCTCCCAAGTTATCCAGGAAGATATGAATTTAAAAATTACCTATGCTAGAAAATTCCAAACCGAGCACCTCACGAAGGAAAAATGAATCACACTCATACTCTCACTAATCTATGTGTTTCATTTTTGGTGATCACTCAACTGCTCAGTCATGGCGATATATTCTATCATAAGCTTGGTAAGGATATTAATCTATACCACTAGAGTCTAGATGCAACTGTTCAGAAAGGCAAATGGGTTGATACAACACAAAGGTTTACGAGGTAAATCATTCTTTTAATACAATCTAAACCGAAAGCGTTACACCAACAAGGGTGATAAAACCACACATGAACATCTGTAACAACGGATGAGACATGTATGATTGCTCACTCCCTCATTCGAGCAAAACAAGAGGTTAGGATGGAGAATGATATAGGGTATGGATTTTCTAATCTTTCACCAAAAGCGTTACACCAACAAGGGCGACAAACTATATATACACATCCATAACAATGTAATAGACATACATGATTGCATTTAACTCCCCCATTCGAGTAAAACAAAAGGTTAGGGATTAGACTTGGGTGCACTTTTAATTGGTGTTAAATAAAAACACAAAACAAATAGTTTCCTAAGTCCATAATCTCCCCGTCACTAATCGCATTCAAATCCCATAAGGAAAAAATTGAGGGTCAAAACTCAAAAGGTCTTTATAGTACACGAGTTAATGCATATGAGATGTAATGTAATGCCTCATGATCTCGTTAAACTAGGAAAGAAAGACGCATTAACTCAGCCTTCATCATCACTGAACAAAAAATTATGTGCTAAAAAAAATTAAAATTTTGGGAAAAATCAGCACACAATCTAACCAAATAACTTATTTCTATCTCCCTTTCCCCCATTTGAGATGTACAATGCCCACATTGTACAATTATAGACTTAAAACAAAAGGGAGAGATAGAAATGACACGGGTTTATAAGAACTACCTGTTTTACAAAGACGGATAATCATCGCCAGCTAAAGAAGGCGGGAATGCTACCACAATACGACATATAAGATGATTTATAATTTATTTATCAGCTATAATAAACACTTGCTTGCATGCTTTTTATTCTTTTCTTTTTTTGATGCAAGACAAGGAAACAATGAAATGGAAATAACAATACAAAAACATATATACATGAGTATCCCCCCACTTGAGATCAACTGTCTTCAAAACCTGACTTTCTTTAAATACCCTCTATCCTAACTCACGATTTTCACTAGTGAAACCAAAGTTAACCAGCAACTCCTCGATCATAGACTAAAGAAAATACAGGGTAGGCTAGGCAAAAGGTGTAACGAAACAACATATAATGGGTTTAACACAGGGAATGGCTCAACAAGGTGTACTAGGGGTATCTTACACTAAAGATGAGTGCCACAAAGGTTTTAACAAGGGGATTGACTAATCAGTGTAAGAAGTCAATATACACAACACATATATAGGTTATTTGGGTTAATCCTAAAATTTGCCTTTTATCACAGCTACATCGATTACACTAGGTGCAATGCTCATTATGGTGGTCTCAAAAAGATATACCAGGCCAAGTTCTAAAGTCTACTACAGCCACCGGCACACTCATTTTAATTGAATTTATGTATAAGGGGAAACGAAAAGGCTTATCTTCACACATTGTAATTATAAGGTAGGGTGTGCTTAGTAAAGTTTTAACTAGTCAAGTATTGAAAAACATGTCAAGATTTTAGTAATGAAACATTTTTCAAAATAAACTAGAAAAATAAAGGCAAGTATAATTAAATGGGTATTTATTTCTAATCCCTTCCCCCCACTTGAGTCAAACTTAAGTATATAAAATTGAAATAGGAAGGGTTAGAAATGGAACGGATTACTCCCCTAGATTTGCTCGGTATGATGAAGAGACAACATGCTCTAAGTCATGATCCAAGTCTGCTTCCTCAAGCAACATCCACCATCACAGGCAACTTCATCAACAACCTGTATAGCATCCAACTAGTCTGGTTTGGGATGCTTCCTCGCAGCTTGATTAGCATCCAAGCACCACTCCATGTGCATTACTTGTATAGCTGCAAGAAAGACTAACACCAAAAGCATAAACTAGGACCAAAAGCACCATAGCACATAATATAAAAAACAATACAAGAAACAAAATAAACCTAACTCACTTTCGTAGGAATCACGGTTGCATTTAGCGTATGCAACAAGCCTTTTAAACCACTTGGTAGCCCAAGTGGACAAGTGAAGTCTCGTGAGGGTTTCCAATGAACATACCTACAAAGTTCATTTACCAATACGCGGTTTTGTAAAAATTTCAAATATTTAAAGATTTGCAGGAAGGAATTACGGTGTAACCATCAGAGTTAGTTGCGCCATAATTATATGGGTTGTTAAATATGAAAACTTATAAGAACTAGTTACGACGTAACCCTTGCACAAATTACGTCGTAACATAATCACTTACGCCGTAACTATCAAAGTTACAACGTAACCTACTGCTTATCAGCAACCAAATTACCACATAAATTGAGTCGAGGAGACCTCGAATTCTATCCTCTTGTAGTGAGAACCTGCAAAACCAAGTAAGAAACATACAACACCAACTACATGCAGAAATAAAAATTAGTTAACTAAGAGGATAGGTCAGGTTGTCTCCCAAGAAGCACTTTTCTTTTCACATGAGTCTTTAAGTTAGACTCAAGTCTCTATCACAGGCTATTTGGACATCTCCAACATGTCCAATCCTTTTGTCTCCTTAACCTGTAAATGAATGCTCAACCTGCACACTAATAAACCTTATGCATTAAATTTGTAATAAAACTGAGCAAAAGATGATGAGCATATTAATGGCAAATACTTGACTCGGGAATAATACCACTCAAATAGAAACATCAAGGTTGGAAGGCTCAATATTAAGACTCATGCAGTATTAGAAAATGTTTTTAAGGTTCAAGCAATGCCCAAACTATTTTTGGTGTCCCAAGCTTGGTGATCAGATATGCCGCAACAAGCACTACCAAGTTATGCCATAACCTAATCTGAGACGAAAATTTTGTTTATTGATTTATTTCACATAAACAAGCACTCATAAATAGGAGAAGAATAGAAGCTCAAGCACTCACAAGCATACACAACAATCAAACAATCAAAAACTACAAAAACTGTTCCCTGACAACGGCGCCAAAAACTTGATGCGTAATTTCTTTTAATAAAAACTACGTCAGGTTTTACATTTATAAAACCCTCACTACCTCAACTATTCCTACGCACTAAAGAGCAGTGTACCCTATCGTTTATAGTGTAGAGATTGGTAAGTACGTGTATCGACCCAAAGAATGGTTGTGTCAATAATTGTCTAATTGGTTTCATTATTCTACCTAAGAAAACAGGAAAGAAAGCATGTTTGGAGCTTTAAGATTACTTAAGGATTATTGGGTGGTAAGCCTTACTGTCGAAAAGGGAAATAGTATAGTGGCAGACAACTAGGAAGGATAAACACATTTAATTACATTGATCTTATGTGCAATGTAAAATTATGAGATACGCTTTACTCTAATAGGTGGTCTCCTATTAGCTCGCACTTCTAACCAGGTGTTTAATGCTAAGGGCTCGCCTAATGGGTGTAGGTCGAACGACTACAAGTATTGGTCACCCTGCAATCAATCATACGCGCAAGGGGTAAGAGGGTCACTAGACCCTAGTGCACACTCAACCTTATATTAATATTTAGATAGGAACGCGAGGTTCTAAAAGCGTACTACATAAATTAACAAGATCATAAATAGCAATCAAAAATATAATTACTAAATTAAATGGCGATGAGAAATTAATAAAGCATAACAAATAATAATAACATCAACGATTATATTGATAGATCCAATAAGTCAAAATAACAAAATTGTATTGACCACAAAAAGTTGAAGTATAATTACAAGCTATGCCAAATTAGTGCTTTCGATCCCCTAGCCGAACGCTGCCCTATACCTTGCTACGAAAACCTTTTTTTCCTTATTCTTGTTGGCGGCTATACACACCAGACGAGTGGAATGAATTGAGAATTCACGAATGAATTCTATTTATACTAAATAAGCAGTTTAATACATGTACGAGTTAGGCTCATCCGCTTTGCGACAAATATTAGTTAGTTCATGAAACTTCATCCCTTTTGCGCAGCTTTGGTCCCTGTGATGACACATCATTACGGCGTAACCGCATCGACCGCATTATGCCGTAAACCATCTGACGCATCATTCTATCTTTTAATGTAAAAATAATTATGGTGTATCACCTGCTAGACTTTAAAGCCGTAACTCCTTGTCAGCAAAATAATCTCTTGAGCAATAATTGGTTACGGTGTAACTCATGCGGGATAGTTACGTCGTAATGCTTCGTCAGCATAATTTCTTCAATATAAATGATTAATTGCGGCGTAAGTCCTACGAGACGTTACACCGTAATTCTTTTAATCTTTCAATCTTCCGTATCACGTTCATCAATAAAAATATAGTACCTCTACTAAATAATATAGTTGTGGTACTATTCTTTACTAGGCTCATAAGCTGCATCTTGGAGAAATATAGTATCCATAAAATGATTTTAGTAATTTTACTAAATAAATTAGTATTGGTACTATTTTTGGCCATTTTTCGCCTTTTTCTATTCAAATGCCTTTAATTACCTGAATTTGAAATAAAAATGAATTAAGTACCGAATTTATATAAAAATGATATAAAGCAAGGCAATAAACGCGAGAATTTGATACCAAAAAGTATTAAATATTTGATGTTATCAATATGTTATTACATCATTTGTTGCATTACAAATACAACATTGAAACTTGTCACCAAAAGACGATTACTACCCAACTACTATTACAACCATCACTAGCCAAACTACCCTTACTATCATATACAACTATTACTATAAAAAAATACACCTTCATAAAAGTCAACAGTCTACCCAAAACATCAAAATCAGTTGATTTGAAGAGCTTAATTCATAGGAAAAAGCAAAGACACCAAAATTGCAAAAACTTAGAAACTTGACTTCCAAAAAGCAAAATCTTCAATAAGGATTTTTTTTCATTCATGATTTCTTTCATTCAAATCAGTTTGGTTAATAAAGAGGGGAATGGTTTAATTGAAGCCATTTTAGGGTTTAGATTATGGTTCAGATTGGGGTTTAATAAAGGTTGAAGAATAAGCTATTTTAGGGTTTAGATAAGAGTTTTAAAGGGTTAATAAAAGTGGAAGAAGAAGCATTTAGATTAGAGGAAATCAGGTGGGTTAACAAAGGGGAAAGTCCAATTGAAATGGATGGGTCATGTTAAATAAAACAAATATAATTTTACCCGATTGTAACAACTTTTGTTGTCAAGATAGTTGAATTAAAAAATCGTTATCTGACTTAAAAAATAGTGAAAATACGTTTCTATTAAATAGACTTGACCCAAATTAAAACTCAAAAAGACATTGAAAGTGAAGATGTTGTCTTGAAGAAAATGGCATAATGTATGGGCCACATCCAATTAACTTCAAGCGAAATGAAAGGACATTCCAATAGTCAAATACAACATCATTTTACATTAATAAGTTACCACATAATCGAAAATATTTGCTCCTTCATGTAAGTGTTTTTAAATTACTCAAAGAATATATACACATGATTTAATTGATGTTACTGATTCGTCTTGTCATGTAGGATTTATTTTAGAGTATTCAAGTTTTAAATTTATATTTTACCGAATTTACCTAAAACAACACTTTAACGGGCAGTGTACCCAATCAGATGGAGTTTTGTGGTAAGTAGGGTGTCGATCACTAAGAGAGAGAACTAATCTTTTATTTTATCAATATTTTAGTTAACTAAACTAAGTTAATTTAAACTATGTTAATTCTATTCTATGTTAAACCAATGCTAAACCTATGTTAATTCTAATTCTAACGGATAAAAGGGGTTTTTAGCCTGAGAGACTAGAACAGGTTTTGTGGTAACTTAGATCAATTTAAGACACAATAACACACGCAAGTAGACAGACAAATGATAGAAGAGCGGTCTAGCCAATTATAAGAAAACTGTATTAACCATGATTAATCCAATTAAAACGTTGGTTCATTTATTTAGAGCAATGAATGCTTATCTCGAGGCGGCATATCATTCCAAGATATAGGCGGGACTTCTTCCTAATACCTAGACACATAGAATTCTGTCATAATTAAACGCATCCACATAAAGCATCCTATTTGCTGATTATAATCTATCTTAGGTGATTAATAATGGTGATCTTATTAAACACTAGCTCATAGAGACTTTACCCACTTACTGCTTAATGGCAACCAAGGTCAACTAACCGAGTTAAACGAATGATACCAAAAATCAAACGATTACAAGACTATAGGAGATTACAATGTGTTTCATATGGAATTAGTAGTTTTGCTTGACCTCTTCTACTCTTCTTGTTTTTTGAAAATTGACTTTTGTGGTTAAAGTATCAAAAATATGATCAAGCATATTGAAACCCCATTTTTAGGTTTTCTATTTATACTGTCTAGAATTTGGTTGATACGGCGTATCTAGAGAGATGGATATGGCGTATCGGGGGTTTCTTGGAGTAGGGACCACGTTCAATATCTTCCAAAATATTTTATTACTTTATATTGAATATGGCGTATGGAATTCTCCTGGATACGGCGTATTAGACTTTTTATCTTTGTGGTTTCTTGTGAAGTGCAGGCACAAATATGACGTATCTTCCTTGATGTATACGACGTATAGGATGTCATAACAGTAATCTTCAAATGTCTTCGTTTAAGCTTCAGAATGCGTACCTTTTTGCTAATCTTAACCAAGTACTCCATAATTATTGTAATTCTCAAATACAAACAATTAAGTAACAATTCTTGCAATAATTATACAAAATGAGTTATTTACATGGGATAAATGATGCTATAAAAGTGACATTATTTGATGTCGTCAAATATCTCCCCACTTGAATTCTACTTGTCCTCAAGTAGCCTTTAGAAGTTTATAAAAAAAGTATCCCTAAGGATTTTTTTTCCGTTAAGCATTTATTTGATCCATTAAAAGTACATAACCAAACACCTCACGAAATAGGAAGATGAAAACACTCAAATCACTCAACTAATCTATGTGGTAACATGTAACTAATTTGCTCAATTGCTCAGTTGTAACGAGTATTCTATCATAAGCTTGGCATGGATACACATCTCCACCACTGGAGCTAAGGAGTAACAAGTTTATAAAGGTAAATTGGGTTTTATTTTAAAGGCTTTAAGGGTTTGATCACTTTATCTAGTCTCTACCAATACCAATATTCCAGAAATGGTGAAAAAGGCCATACATACACACCCATAACGATGGGATAGATACGTATGACTGCATTCAAACCTTAACTCAAATAAGCTAAAGAGTAGAACTAGTAAAGTGATATAGGTTATGGATCTTCTAACTTTCACCAAAAGTAATAAACCAACAAGGTGGCTAAATCACACATACATGGCCGTAACGACAGAATAGATATGCATGATTCGATCACATCCTCATTCGAGTAAAACCTAAGGTTAATCATTAGGAAAGGGGAATAAATTGTTGTTAAATAAACAAATAGATTAAGTCCAAACAGATAAGGTACAAGTTGCTAGATACTTTTTCCCGACTGTTACCATGATTAAGACAACTATATACACAAACGTCTTGATCATAGATCAAAAACAACAACCTAAGTTAGCATTCCCGTAACTGTCAACTTCTAATCATCCTATACTTTACATACTTTTACAAAGACAATTGGCGATATCTACCACTTTATACAAAACTTTACATCGTTGATTTATAACCATCTATCAACGAATAATCGATCCTTCAAATAATACCATCGGTTTAAGCTTTAACGAACCGACTATCTTCAAATTTTCCTCCTCTTTTTTTGCAATTTTTCTAATTTTTTCAATTTTTTTAACATACTACGAATCTCAATGTAATTTCACCATCTTCATGATCATAATAAATCCGGATAATTTCTTCCATGATTCTTCATTCTTTAAACATACCAATAATTATGATGGTAGTAAAAATACATGAGTTTTGACTACTTTTTATATTCCCATTACAATGTGCAAATTTCCCAACTATACCAGAGATAGAAAATGACACAAGGCACGGGAAATACATACTTTACACTTTAAGCAACTAGCAACTGATAAATGGACTTAATCAAACAGGGTAGGCTAAGGTGTAATGAAACAAATAGTTGGTGTTATCCTAAAGGATTGGCTCTACTGGTTTTTCTAGAGGTGTCTTACTCTTAAAATGAGAGTAAACAAAGGGTTTATACAGGGGTTAATTAACCAGTGTAGTTAGTTAATAAAACAACATATAAAGGCTTTTTGGGTGTAATCCTAGAAATTTACCAATCTAAACAAGTTACTCCATCTAAATCCATAGTACTCATTATTGTAGTCTCGCATAGATATACCAAGCCAAGTTTTAAAGTCTACAACATCACCTGCACACTCAAATTTGTGTGGGATTTGGGTAAACATTTGAAAACGGATAAGGCTGAATCCTCACAATATCAAATAAGGGTTATGTGTGCAGGTTATATAACTAGTAATTTCACAAAAGTATGCTTGAAATTTTTTTAAAAATTTGGGCATAATTTAAGCATTTTAATGTGAAAAATAGGACAAGTAACGTTCTAATTCCCATCCCCCACTTAAATTATACAACGTCCTTGTTGTATAGAAAAACATTAAAAATGGGAAATTAAAAGAATTAGAATGAGAAATTCCCCTGATGTTTTGCTCGGTAGATTCTTCATTGTTGATTTTATAAGCAAGAATTCTAGATTTATTGATACTTCACCAACTTTGTTGATTTCTTTTCCAGCGAGGTCCTGTGCAAAATATAGAAAAAACATGCAAAATCCTATCTAATTGGAAGTTACAAAAATGTGTTCCCCGATCACTAATCAAAGCTTTAGAAAGACTGTAAAAGTATAAATACGAGTCAGTCTGACAAATACACCATATCATGTGCATGAATACGCCGACAGATCTGACGATAAAGCTTTAAATGTAGAAAAATAAAGGACTGATAACGTCCAGACATTCAATACGCCGTATGGTATAGAGCGGATATGCCGTATTGATTTATGGGGAGACAGACTCGATAAAAAATAAAATAAAAAATGTCTGGGTTGTCTCTTGGGAATCACTTTTCTTTCAGCTAGTCTTTTTGTTAGACTTTTTCTTCAGCTTCCTTACATCGTATCTTCATTGAATTCGACGACCTCTTTATCTTCCATATTAATAACCCCCTTTTTATCGGTGATTTCTATGGTCCTATACAGATACACTATTTTGACCACATTTGGACCGTACCACTTTGATTGAGCTTACCCAGATGCATCCTCAATCGTGAGTTAAATAATAAGACCTTGTCTCCAACTTTAAAGTCTTTATCCCCTCTTAGCCTAGAGTCATGCCATTTATTAGTTCTCTCTTTATAGATTCAGGTGTTCTTCTATGCTCCATCTCTCAATTCCATCAATTCATTAAGTTCCTTGAAATGATTTTTAGCTACAGCCGCAAGGTCCATATTGCACTGTTTTAGTACCCAATACGCTTTATGCTTGATCTCTACAGTTAGGTGACAAGCTTTCCCATAAACCAATCTAAAAGGTGTACATCCCGTGGGTGTTTTGTAGGCGGTTCTAAATGCCTACAATGCATCGTTGAGCTTTTCAGATCAATCCTTGGTGTTATATTCGACTGACCTTTTCAAAATATGTTTAATTGCTTTATTGGTCACTTCAGTTTGTCCATTGGTTTGAGGGTGGTATGATGTTGATAATTTATGAGTCACTCTATATTTTCGCAAGGCTTTTTCTAATTGGAAGTTACAAAAATGTGTTCCCCGATCACTAATCAAAGCTTTAGGAACTCCAAATATGGCAAACAACCCCCTTAAAATTTTAATCATGACACGAGCATCATTCGTAGGAATTGCTTAAGCTTTGACCCATTTTGATACATAATCGACTACCACTAATATATATTTGTTTCCCCTTAAGTTAGGAAAGGGACCCATAAAGTCTAGCCCCCATATGTCAAACACTTCACATACATGAATATTGTTTTGAGGCATCTCGCTTCTTGATGATATGTTTCCCAATCCCATTTGGCATGCATCGCATTTCATTACGTAATCTCTAGCATCTTTAAAGATACTAGGACAAAAGAATCCTGATTCATAGACCTTTCTTCCAGTAATCGAGGCACTGTGATGTCCCCCAGTCGGTCCATAATGGCAGTGTTCCAAGATTTCAAGGATTTTGCTTCCAGCAACGCATCGCCTTATTATATTATCTGGACATAACCTGAATTCATACGGCTTATCCCAAAAATATTTCTTTACTTGAGAGAAAAACCTTTTTCTTTTTTCTAGTGTCCATCTTGGAGGCACAATCTTTCCAACAATATAATTAACATAATCAGCATACCATGGCTCATCGTCATTTGGCTTGGCTTTCAACATCATAAGATGTTCATCGGGAAATTTGTTGGCGATCTCTTCTTCTGTGAATACCCCCAAATCTGGGTTCTCAAGCCTTGATAAGTGATCTGCAGCTAAGTTTTCTGCCCCCTTTAAACCCTTAAAGAAGCAAAACCCACCTTATAAGCCTAGGTTTGGCATCTTATTTACTGAACAAATACTTTAAAGCAGAATGATCAGTGTAGACTACAGTTTTTGATAAGATAAGATAGGGACGAAACTTATCAAAAGAGAAAACAACTGCAAGAAGATCCTTTTTAGTAGTGGTGTAATGTTCTTGGGTATTATTCATTGTTTTGCTAGCATAATAGATTGGTTTGAATTTCCCATCTATTCGTTGTCTTAAAACTTCTCCAACAGCAAAATCACTAGCATCACACATCAATTCAAAGGGGACATTCTAATCGGGAGATATTATAATGGGTGTTGTAGTTAATTTTTCTTTTAAAACATTAAATGCCTTTTTGCAATCATCAGAAAAATCAAACTTTACGTCTTTCATCAAAAGTTGAGTCATTGGTTTAGAGATCAAGGAAAAATCTTTTATGAATCTTCGATAAAACCCTGCATGACCTAAGAAACTTCTAACACCTTTTACGTTTCTTGGGTAGGGTAATTTAGCTATTACATCGATCTTAGCTCTACCAACTTCGATACCCGCCCTAGAAATTTTGTGTCCCAAAACAATGCCTTCTTTTACCATAAAATGACATTTTTCCCAATTCAGCATAAGGTTGGTTTCTTTACATATAGCAAGCATTTTATTCAAATTAGCAAGACAACAATTAAAAAAGTTACCAAAAACCAAGAAAGCGTCCATGAATACTTCCATAAAGTCTTCCACCATGTCATGGAAAATTGTCGTCATACATCTTTGAAAGGTTGCAGGTGTGTTGCATAATCCAAATGGCATTCTCCTGTAAGCAAAAGTTCCATAAGGACAAGTGAAGGTTTTCTTCTCTTGATCCTCTGGTGCTATTAGAATTAGGAAGAATCCTAAAAAAGCATCAAGAAAATAGTAATATTCATTCCCAGATAAACGTTTTAACATTTGATCGAAAAATAGGAGAGGGAAATGATCCTTTCGAGTTGCATCATTAAGTTTTTGATAATTAATGCACACTCTCCATCCAGTTGTTATGCGAGAAGGAATCAATTCATTGTCATTCAAAACTACAGTCATTCCTCTTTTCTTTAGGACAACATGAATAGGGCTAACCCATGAACTGTCTGAGATGGGATAAATCAATCCAGAATCAAGTAGCTTAACAATCTTATTTTTCACCACGTCTTGGACTTTAGGATATAAACGCCTTTGGGGTTGAATGACTGGTTTAAAGTCATCCTCCATTAAGATCTTGTATGTGCAGAATGATGGACTTATTCCCTTGATGTCCGACATTTTCCAAGCAAAAGCTCCCCTGTGTTTTTCCAATACCTGCAAAAGCAACATTTTCTCCTTTTCGGATAATTTAGATGTGATAATTATAGGAAAGGATTTATCACCATGAAGATATATGTATTTTAAGTGGTGTGGTAAATCTTTCAGCTCAGGTTTTTTTCATCAATCTCATTGGCACTAGCTGAATAAAGGTGTTTACTTTTTACTTCTTCAGACCTTGTTGTTTCCTGTATTACTGAATACAGCGTATTATCTGGGTCGATATGCCGTATTGGTGTCCCAAGATCAGAATTGATACCAGACTCATCTCCTATAAAATCATAACTTTCTAGGTCAGCTTGATTAATTGACTTTTCCAGACCCTTAAGTAAAAATGAATCCAACTGATCATTCCTTAACAATTCCTGGGTTTTTACATTGATCGTTTCATCTAAGTCATATATGCCATAGCACTTATCATCCTCGGTGGGTGGTCTCTTAATTGACTGATCTACGTCGAAGATTACTTCATCATCCCCTACCGTAAGTGTTATCTTTCTATTAAATACAGCTATCATTGCTTGGGCTATTGCCAAAAATGGTCTCCCTAAAATTATTAGAATTCTAGAGTCCTCGGGCATATCTAAGATAACAAAATCGATGGGGAGGACGAATTTATCAACTTTTATTAGCACATTTTTTATTATTCCCCTTGGGTATTGGATGGATCAATCTGCAAGTTCTAATCTCATTCTAGTAGGCTTAGGTTCCCCTAGACCTAACTTTTCGTACATCATGTATGGCATTAAACTTATACTAGCTCCTAGGTCTGCAAACGCATTATTAATAGGTAAGTGGCCAATGTTGCAAGGAATAGTAAAACTCCTTGGGTCTTTTTCCTTTGATGGCAGTTTGTTGAGTAATACGGCCAAGCACCTTTCATTCATCGTAACTATACAAGCTTCTTCAAGCCTAGCCTTATTTGTCAGTAAACTTTTCAGAAATTTAGCGTACTTTGGCATTTCAGCTAGGGCCTCAATGAATGGCAAATTGATATGGAGTTGCTTTAGATTTTCTAAGAACTTTCGCTGCTGAGCTTCTTCCTTTTATTTTCTTAATCTGTGAGGAAAAGGGATCGATGGTATATGTACCTGAATTGATAGTTGAACAACTTGTTCTTTGGCTTTCTGAGGTTCATCTTCAACGAGAACTTCTTTTGGTGCATCCAATTTGTCGTGAATGAGAACCGAAGGTCCTTCAACATGAATGTCGGTATTGTCATTAAGAATACCCTGAGTTGTTGTTTTTCCTCCTCTAGTCGTAACTCCCTTAGCTTCACATTCTAATATTAGAGCGTAACCCGTACACTTCAAACCTGAGCTCGCTTAGTGATTTGTTCCTTTCTTTAAACAAGAGTTCGTTGGTTGTTCTGAATTATCTGATGAATGCACTCATCTCCTCATGTTCTCAATTTCCTTCGTCGATAAATTTGTATAACATTTCTTCCATTGTTAACCTTCTTTCTGGATATGTAAACTGATATGGACGTAATTCGAATTATGCTCCTGAAAAGAAAGAAATTATTTGAAGTAAAGCTTTTCTAGAAAAAATAGTCTTGCAAAGTAAATGTGAGTTGTAGTCGATACGCCGTATGCAATTGATTGAATACGTCGTATTAATCTATTGAATGTATACGCTGTATCGATAAAGAAAGTTAGATACGCCGTATTCAATTGACGTGGATACGCCGTATCAGGTCATCGACCAGAACAATGTATAGAAAACAATTAAAACAAGCAAAACAATCACACAAATAAAACAAGCAAACAATTTATAAACAAATATACAGAATTTTACACTAATCTAAATTACACTAATTAATCTAAATTACACTAATCCTAAGGGTTAAGTTAATCAAATCGATGATTCTGAACTACGCGCGTATGTACCTACGTACATTGAATGCTATAGACGGTATATAGGAGCAGCGGCACAAGACACATATACACAGATCTTGATATTATCAGTATACATGCGTATCTACGGAACAGTTGTATAGAGAGAACAGGATGAGAACGAAGCAAAGACATGGGGTCGACGCAATAAAACCAAGCAAACAATTTAGTGAGAATCTAAATATATAGAGTATTTATACCTAATCCAAATACACAATTAGATGGATGCTAAATTACACTAATCCTAAGGGTTAAGTTAATCAAATGTTAAAAACCAAAATATTAAATAAAAGTCAAGATTAGAAGATTTCATCCCTTGCAACGAGCGCCAAAACTTGATTCGTTGTTTAGTCGTAAGTGATTTATTTTAGGTATCACGTGTTTGCGAATTTAATAGATTGTATTTGGATACGACTTACCTAAAACAACACTTTCACGGGTAGTGTACCCGATCAGATGGAGTTTCGTGATAAGTAGGGTGTCAATCACTAAGAGCGAGAACTAATATTTTATTTTATCAATATTTTAGTTAACTAAACTAAGTTAATTTAAACTATGTTAATTCTATTCTATGTTAAACCTATGCTAAACCTATGTTAATCCTTATTCTAACGGATAAAAGGGGTTTCAGCCTGAGAGACTGGTACAGGTTTTGTGGTAACTTAGATCGATTTAAGAAACAATAACACACCCAAGCAGACACACAAAAGATAGAAGAGCGGTCTAGCCAAATATAAGAAAACTAAATTAACCATGATTCATCCATTTAAAATGTTGGTTCGTTTATTTAGTGCAATGAATGCTTATCTCAAGGCGGCATATCATTTCAAGATATAGGCGGGACTTCTTCCTAATACCTAGACACGTAGAATTCTGTCATAATTAAACGCATCCGCATAAAGCATCCTATTTGCTTATTATAATCTATCTTAGGTGATTAATAATGATGATCTTATTAAACCTTAGCTCATAGGGACTTTACCCACTTACTGCTTAATGGCAATTTATATTCTAGTAGTCCACTGTACAAGTCTTTACAAAAAGAATCAGTACATGGTTTATTGATCCTAGGCCACCTGCTAGTCCAACTTGTTAACATATCCCAAAGGTAAAGATAGAGCATTAATTGTGGTCCTATTGATCTAGATATATAAATCACAATATGGAGAGCAATCCCGACATCTAGCTAACTTGGTTGGTATCACTAGATCCAGTTGAATGATAGGTCGCATACAAAAGCACATAAACAAGTATAAATTGATAAACATAAACAAGCAATCAACGATAAATTAAGCATTCGATATAAACAAACCAAACATTTAAATCTTCATAATCATGGCTGGGTATTAGCCTTTAATCATTGTAATCAATACAAAACTAATAATCCAACCAATGTAAACTAACCAAGTTAAACGAATGATACTAAAAATCGAACGATTACAAGATTATAGGAGATTACAAGGTGTTTCATGTGGAATTAGTAGCTTTGCTTGACCTCTTCTACTCTTCTTGTCTTCTGAAAATCGACTTTTGTGGTTAAGGTATCAAAAATATGATCAAGCACACTAAAAACCCGTTTTTAGGTTTTCTATTTATACTGTCTAGAATTTGGTCGATACGGCGTATCGAGAGAAATGGATACGGCATATCAGGAGTTTCTTGGAGTAGGGACCGCGTTTAATATCTTCCAGAATATTTTATTACTTTATATTGAATACGGCGTATGGAATTCTCCTGGATACGGCGTATTGTACTTTGTATCTTTGTGGTTTCTTGTGAAGTGCAAGCACAGATACGCCATATCTTCCTTAATAGATTCGGCGTATAGGATGTTAGAACAGTAATCTTCAAATGTCTTCGTTTAAGCTCCTGAATGCGTGCCTTTTTGCTAATCTTCACCAAGTACTCCATAATTATTGCTATTCTTAAATACAAACGATTAAGTAACAATTCTTGCAATAATTATACAAAATAAGTTATTTACAGGGGATAAATGATGTTATAAAAGTGACGTTATTTGATGTCATCAGTTACTCATTCACAAAATCAATGTCTATAAATAGAAAGAAGCATACTCTATTTATCTTAAATTAAAACTCCTTATTTCTATTTTTGTTTTTTCTTAAACTAATTGTCTATGTTACTATTCTGTGAATAGTTTTTTTTCACACAGTTTGAAGTATTCTCTCACTAAAAAACCCTAACATGGCGATTTGCAGCCTCCACATGATCTCCCTTTTCGAATCCTAGAATACTACTATCCTTGTGAATCGTATATGCTATGGCCCCATTTTTGTGAGTGTTATCATTATGATTAATCTCTGAAAACAAAGTTCCATACAGATTTTTTATTCCTTGGGTCTATAGGTTTTAGGGTTTCGATTTTGGGTTATCTTTTTTGCTGTTTTAATCGTTTTTGTTAGGTTTTGTATTATTTTCTATTTTTTTTAAAACCCTAGGCATTTTTTCCCATCTGTTCTTTCATTGAATTCTCTATGGGCAATCGTAAATGGTCTTTTAAATCCAAGGAAGATGAAACACAGCAAATCTCCAATTCGGTTTATGTCACTAATTTTCCAGGTCACATGTGCGCTCATGATCTTTGGAAAATTTTTAATGATTATGGTTCGGTCATCGATGTCTTTATCCCATTGAAAAAGTCAATGGCAGCTAAACGTTTCGCTTTTATTCGATTCATCAAGGTTGTTAATTTAGAGCATTTGATTGAAAATTTGTGCACTATTTGGATTGGAAGCTTTCATCACCATGCAAACATTGTGCGTTTTCAAAGGGAACAAAAACCTAAAACCATTACGCCTAATGTTTCTAGCTCAAGAAATTCTAGAGGAACTTTTGCATCTATTCTTAAAGGAGGGAATCCAAAACAAGTATCTTCTGATCATTCGGAACCTATGTTGGTTCTTGATGATTTGTGCAATATTGATCGTGATTTTAGCATGTCACTAATGGGTCAAGTAAAGAGGTTTATGCTATCCCCAACCTCTATATTATTCTTTCAAATAAGGGTTTTCACTCAGTAAAACTTACTTATCTAGGTGGACTTTTTGTGCTCATTCAATTGGATTCCCTTGATTCTATAAAGAAATTTCATAATCATACAGGAGTTAGGTCATGGTTTTTTTTTATTAAATCTACTTGTAACTTATTTGTTTCTAATGAGAGAATTGTTTGGGTTTCTGTTGAAGGGCTTCCTATTAATGCTTGGTCTAACAACACATTCTCAAAGGTTGCATCAAAGTGGGGAGAGCTCGTGGAATGGGAGGATCTGGAAGAAAACTCTTTGCCTTGCAAACAATTATGTTTAAAAACAAATATTGATGTAATAATTAATGAAAGGTTCAAAATAATTCTCAAGGGAAAAGTCTATTGGATTCGAGCTAAGGAACTAGATGCTTGGGTTCTAAAGTTTCTCTCTGATAAGATTGATGACTACTCATCATATGATGAATCAAATGACGTTGATGAGGGGGGTAATAGTGAGGATAAGGAGTTTGAGAAATCTATAGATGATAATGATATAGATAGGTTTTCGGAGTCTAGTTGCATGCGTGGGGATGATTTTGTTCATGAAAAGATCACTTCCATCCATAGTGAGGAGACTCCTCACTCGAATGATCCTTTTAACATTTACAAGCTTCTAAATAAGAATGATAATGTATCTCATTCAAAATCAGCCTCTGAACCGATCTACCCTCAAGGATTTACTCCTAAATTTGGAAAAAAACAATGATGAAGGCGTTATTCCTGCTTCTGATAAGGTGAATGTCACTTCTCATAACAATAGTCGTAATGTTGATGTTTTGTCTCAATATACAACTAGTGTGCGCATTACTGGTGGTTCCATTTTGGATGTCATGGATGACTTGATTAAGGTTGGACAAACAATGGGTTATAACATGGATGGATGCTTAAAAATATATCTGATATAATTGGCGCCCAATGAGAAAATAATGTTTTTAGATAAATTTTATGTCCTTAAACATTCAAGGCCTTGGTCACAAGGCAAAGAAATGGTCGATTAAAGAATTATGTTTAGAACACAAAGTTAAAACTGTTACTCTTCAAGAAACAAAGATGGAAAGTATTAATTTATTTTCTATCAAAGTGTTGTGGGGAAATCTTACTTTTGATTATGTTGTTAGCCATTCAGTAGGCAATTCTGGAGGTATTCTTTGCATTTGGGATCCTAATATGTTCATTAAAGATCATGTTTCTTCATTAGACTATTTTGTTATGGGTACATGGACTCCTTCATCCACAAAACTTCTTATTATCTCTGTGTACGCTCCTCAAGAGTTATCAGAGAAGAGGGATTTATGGGAGTACATTTCTTCTTTGATTAACAGGTGGGTTGGCAAAACTATGATCTTGGGCGATTTTAATGAAGTTCGGGCGGAGCAAGAAAGATTTGGTTCCAATTTTAACACTCAAGGTGCTAATGTTTTAATAATTTCATCTCTTCGACAACTTTAATTGACCTTTCTTTAGATGGATATTCTTTTACATAGGCTCATAAATTAGCTACTAAAATGAGTAAACTTAACCGTTTTTTTATTTTTCAAGGCCTACTGGTGTTTTTCCCTCACTTATCAGGTTCATGTCTTGATAGACACTTATCTGACCATCGTTCGATTATAATGCGTGAATCATCTTTGGATTACGGTCCCACTCCTTTTTGTATTTTCCACTCTTGGTTTAAAATGGATGGTTTTGATAAACTTGTTGAAGAAACATGGAACTCCATTGATATTACATATCCAAATGGTTTGATTTGCATGAAAAAGAAGTTACAACTTCTTAAAAACACAATTAAAATTTAGTCCAAAGAGAATAAGAGAAAGCTTAATGAAGCTAAATTTACTGCCCACAACAAGTTAATGGAGTTGGATAAAGCTATTGATCAAGGTCATGGGAATGATGATATTCTTAATCAACGTACGACGTTAATGAAAGAGCTTAATGATATCAATTCCATTGACATCTCGGAGCTCTCTCAAAAAGCCAAAGTACGTTCGTCTATTGAAGGTGATGAAAATTCTAAATACTTTCATGGAATTCTCAATAGAAAAAAACTCAACTTGCCATTCGTGGAATCCTCATGGATGGATATTGGATCGTCGACCCGACTAATGTAAAAAAAGAATTCCTTTCTCATTTTACTAATCAATTTTTAAATCTACAATCTCCTCGTGTTAGTATTGATTTCCAATTCCCCACTCGCTTAAATTCTGAGCAAGTTGAGGACTTGGAACATCCCATTACTTATGATGAGATCAAAGGCGGTTTGGGAATGCGGAACTAATAAAAGTCCGGGTCCGGATGGGTTTTATTCGAATTTTTTCAAAAGTACTGGAATATTATTGACAATGATGTTGTAGTGGCAGTTTCTTAATTTTTTGCTTCTGGTATTTTTCCTTCTGGTTGCAACTCCTCTTTCATCGCTTTATTCCCAAGATCCATGATGCTAAAGTTGTTAAATATTTTCATCCCATCAGTCTCATTTGAAGCATGTATAAAATTATTGCTAAGATTTTAGCTAACAGATTGAGTTTCGTTATGTCGGATCTAATAAGCGACATTCAAACGGCTTTTTTTATTAATCGTTAAATTCTTGATGGGCCTTTTATCCTTAATGAGCTCATCTCTTGGTGCAAACTTAAAAAGGTAAAAACAATGATCTTCAAGGTCGATTTTGAAAAAGGCTTTTGATTCTATTAGATGGGACTATCTTGATGACGTTCTCAAGTCATTTGGTTTTGGTGATAAATGGCGTAGTTGGATTTATAGTTGCCTAAACTCTGCCAAGGGATCGGTGCTCGTTAATGAAATCCCTACTTCAGAATTCAAATTTCACAAAGGATTAAAATAAGGTGATCCTCTTTCCCCGTTTCTCTTCATCTTGGTAATGGAAAGTTTGCATCTTTCTTTCAAGAGAGTGCTGGAAGCTGGATTATTCAAAGGTATCTCCATTAACAACTCTCTTATCATCTCTCACTTGTTCTAGGCCAATGATGTGATTTTTGTTGGTAAATGGGACATTTCTAACATTAATACTATTATACATGTTTTGAAATGTTTCTTTATGGCTTCGGGTTAATATCTAAAAAAGCAAATTATTAGGGATTGGTGTTCAAAAAGAGGATGTTGTTTCAGCAACTCTAGTAGAAACTAGAAGGGGGGTTGAATAGTTTTACCGATTAATTAGCGTTTTAAAAGTTTGCTTATGAAATAGTTTGATTCGAGTTGTATGTCAATCAACCAACAATATGAATCACAGCAAAACTATCTAACAATACAAGTAATAAGTAAAGAGGTAAGGAAAGAAACGATCAAACCAAGACACCGAGATTTATAGTAGTTCGGTAACGAAGCACCTCTTCGTTCCTACTCTACTCCCCGAGTACTCCACTCGAGATTTCACTATGTCAACAAGCTCCCTTTAGGCGGAGAAAACCGTTTACACGTCGCTTACTT
>BQNB010001770.1:0-10705 GCA_026074375.1 Tanacetum coccineum | reverse complement strand
CATAAGAAAGCCCACAAGGCTTGTCCACTCTATGTACTATATAAAGCCCTCTCCAAGTATGGAGAGGGTGTTATTGCTTCTCATTTTTCTTTTCTTTAAGCATGTAACCATTTTCTCTCTCTAGTTCTTTCTCTCTCTAAAATCCTTTTCTTATCTTTGTGTTCATGGTGATGAAATGATATCATCTAACAAGCTTATTTGTTATTAGTTTTTCGTAGCTTATTCTTGATGAGATAGAAGATTATTTACAAGCTTATCATCTTTTTTGTGGCTTATCTCGGTCTCAAACAGCTTCTCAAAAGCTTTTTGGAGCTTATTACTACTGGTCCAACGGTTTGAAAAAAAGGGAGACACAGATCTACATTTTTAGCTTCAAAAGAAAGAACAAGGACGATAAGCTTTTGGTGGTTTTTGTTAAAGACAAGAAGATAAGGACGATAGTACAAAAGCTTGTTACTCAACCGGATACGCAGCTTGTTACTCAACCATATACGTAGCTTGTTATTGTGACCGGATACACAACTTATTACTCAACCGGATACGCAGTTTTTATTGTGACCGAATACGCATTTTGTTCTTTAACCGGATTCGTAGTTTTCAAGCTTAACCGGACTAGCATTTTCCAAAGACAACCGAATTCACAACTCAATAGAATTGAACCTTACATGTTTTAAGTTAATTCGGGTTTTTCGGTTTCAAGTGTCGGTTAGTTACGGGACTTATAACCTATACCATTGTGATCGTGATTCTTTTTTGATCAACGTGGTATATTCACATTGAACTGATGATAAACGTATAACTCCGCGAGACAATTTTTATACTCATTGCATTTTACAAAATCAAAACGCAGAAGAAGAAGTTTAAATACGCGTGCATGGTTAATTTTAATTTTTTTAATATAATTTAAATTTAAAATTTTACACTATTTACCCTTGTTTATCTAATAGTTTCACCTTTAACCCTTAATTACATAAGATACATTACTATTAGTCCTTAGGTTTTAAGTCAATTTTGTTTTTAACCTTTAACTTTTCAACATTTTCACTCTTAACCTTTAATTTTTCAAAAGTTTAGACTTTAGTCCTATTCTTTAACACAAGTTTCATTTTCACCTTTATTTTTAATAAATGTGTAATCTCTTATTTTTTTAGTTTTTATATTTCAAAATTTTATTTTAGTAAACCTTTAGTTTTTAATTGCACCATTCGTCGTTTTAAGCTTATTATTCTGATATTGAAGAATGACATCATAGACCCAGTGATGTAATGCACAACCCTTCCTAGCCATTTGAGTTTCTCTTAACAGAAACTTATCTCATTTGTCACAGAGATACACACGACTTCTATTGACTTTCTCACTCCGAGTTAGTTGATATTGAATAGGTGGCAGTCTGCTCCAGCCTGTGTACTAAAACCAACCGCATAATCGAGTCTAGAGCCTAAGAGATCATTAAAATAAATCTTCATTTGATAATTCATGGGGGACAAACACTTGTTGAAACACCATAAGTCACAAGGTTGTTAACAAGAGTCCTACGCATTATCCTTGTGAGTTTTCCAGAACATCCTGAGTGATACTTAGTATTCACCGTTGAAGATGGAATATCTCTTGAGCCAACATCAAACAAGCTCTTGGTAGGTGACTTGTGTGATTCTATATGAATCAAACTTGTGTCAACTAGAAAGAAACGATGGTGCGATTTCATGTGAATCAAACTTGTTCCAGTAAATGAATTGACGACTCAATCGGTAAGATAGTAACTAACCGATTCACTCATATCGTGCTGTCTGATTTGAGACGTTTTGATATTGAGAACAAGCTAGCATGGTGAATCTAATACATCTGTGTTGGAGGATCTTACGCTTAAAGTTGGAAATCCTGTCAAGGAGATTCTTCTAAATTGAATCTACCTGATCACAGGTTGGTCCTCATGGAACCAGAGGTTAATCCAACCAAATCCAGGCGAATGACAAAGCCATATTTGTCCACAAGCTTTATTGCTGACTGTTTTATTTCAGGATTCATATAAATATGGAGATGGAGATACCTCATTCTAGCTGAGTCGGATTTACTACCACATGCTCATGCTCAAACTATAAAGACATACTATAAGCATCAAGATCTAAGAATCAAGAAAGCTCAAGAATTAAAGACAAAGACTTTCGCAAACTCTGATATTAAAGATAACTCCTCAAAAATCAAGCTTCGGAGGAGATTATTAGCAAGCTTTCAAGAAGATGCAAAGTATGAGCATGTTGAGCTTTCAAGATGATGCATAGTATGAGCATGTTGGTCAAAGACACAAGATCGCAAGATGGCAAAGACGATAAAGACAAACAAGGAAAAGATTTAAAGATCTCAGAATTAAAGACAAAGTCAAAAAGATAAAAGGCTCAAGATCAAAGATCACACAGCATGAAGGAACAAGCCTACAACAAAGATAAAGACCAAGAACAAGACTCAAGAACTCAATGTCAAAGCAATCTCAAGAAATCCAAGACCATGTTATGACTGTGAACATGGAAGCTCGGAATCTATCAGAAACCAAGCTTCGGGGGAGATTGTTAGCCTCAAAATATCGAGTCAAACAAGGAAGCTCGTTTCAAGGTTTAAGACCTCCGCTACATCGGGGGAGGATGGTTACCTCAAAATATTGAGTCGAACAAAGGAAAGCTCGTTCACTTAACGGGAAGCTTCGTTCTTTAATTTAAAATATATTGTAAATAGGCGAGTTATTACGCGGTATCTAGCTCATAATTAATCTAATCACTGTATATGTTATGAGGCTAAAGCCCAAGTAAAACCCTACCCCCGACCCCATTGGCATTAAACCACACGCTCTAAGTGTTGGTACAAATACCCCTCTCCAAGTGTGGAGAGGGTGGTGGTCTCATTTGTATTTTTCACACATTTGTGAAATTCAACCATCTCTTATTTTTCTCTCTACTTTCTCTCTACTTTCTCTCTCTTGTTTCTCTCTCTAAAATTCTCCCTTTTTCTCTCATCTATTTTTCTTGTATTGGATATGCATGTTAGGTCTTAGAAAACCAACTTTTGTCTATATCGCTATTGATATGTCTAGGAAAACATGATTATGTAGAAAGGATACCATCGGGTAAAAGTCTTCATACTACCTTCCCCTTATATGGTTGATCCACTCTTAATATATTTCACATGCATTTAATATACTCTTAGGGGCCTTGTAATAGTCTTCATACTACCTTACTTGTGTGTTGCCTTAACGGAATATTAAATAGATGGCGGGTTCGTGTAATTCGTTCATGACTTAGGAAATAATTACATAGATCATCACATAAAAAATTGTGACAAAGGCAACAACCCTAAAGAAGAAAGCAATCTAGGGATAATAACATAATTAAATAAACACATTCATTATTATATTGTTATCACTCATAGTTTTAGATTATTATTTAATATAATAAGCTAAAACCAACCAACTCTCTAATATATGAATTAAACCTGCTTTCAAAATACAATAAAAAAAAAAATAACAAAAAGAATCTTCCTCTCAACCTTTTAGAATACGTTTAGACCGTGATCAAGCCTTCCAAAAGAAGTACCATACCACGAGTGAAACGATAACAACCCCCGAGGTCTTACTAACTACAACGATTAGGTCTATGCCCTAGGTGAGTATGTACAACTTCGTGTAGAAGTCTAAAAACATGACCGCATCAAGTTTTTCGGCGCCTCCCGCTTGTGTATAATTTAGGTATTGATCATAGTTAACTTAGTTCTAACTTGCTTGAATCCTTTCAAAGTGAAGATTTAATTTCCGCAAATTTAGCTTTCTTGTAGTCAATCTTGTCTTCGTGTTATTTGTTTCTTAACCATTCTCGTCAACCCACCAATGGGAGACGAGAATCCTATCCGTACTCTAGGAGACTACTCCAAACCTAGCCACGAGGGCTACAGGAATACCATTGAGCTCCCCGTAGGGAACAATGTGGTACCTCTTCGATCCGACACCATCCGGTTGGTGCAAAACGGATGCTCATTCACACGGACTTCGGTCCTAGATCAAACTACACCTCAATGATTTCCTATAACTAGTAGACTTCACATGACCTTGACGTGTGAAAAAATGGGAAAGAATTCGCCTGCATTTATTTCAATGTTCCTTCAGCGATCAAGCTATCAATTGGCTATTAACGCCTTCAGCATGTGGACCATCACCACGGGAGGATCTTACTACCCGATTCCTTGCTCAATTCTTTCCACCGAGAAGGACCGCAAAACTCCGCAACGATATCCTGATGTTCCAACAACATCATGGAGAATAATTGATCTGCAGCTGGACCGTTTTAAGAGACTTACTCCAAAAAGTCCCTCATCATGGCATAGACCTTTGGCTTCAAATCTAATTTTTTTATGACCATGTCAATCTCGTCACAAGACGAACCATTGACCAATCGGTCGGTGGTAAGCTTCGTGACCTCAACGCTGAAGAATCCTGGGCATTATTAGAGACCTTGGCCCTCAAATGACAATGAAAAGTTGAACGGCCAAGTGGATTTCGCTAAGCCCGGTCAAGGCAATCGTTTTGCCCGGGGGGGGGCCCCCCACCGCCTCAAGATGTCCCGAGTACATCCGACCGTCGTCTAATCGAGCTCGAAAATCAAGTCCAACGCTTAATGGAAGCTCATCTTGCTCCGACACAACCTACCCAAGTAAACAAAATCACTACCTCATGTGAAATCTGCAGTGGTCCCCATGACACTCAGTATTGCATGGAAAACCCCCGAAACAGCCCTTTGATGACTACCCATCCTCACTTACCGAAGAAGCGGAGGTAAGGGTATAACTTTCAAGCCCGAGCAAACAATCTTGGTGACACCTACAATCCATCATGGAGAAGTCACCCAAACCTTAGGTGGAGACAACCCCAAAATTCCCAAAATAACTTTTCAAACCCACCTAACCGGTTCCAACCCAACGGTTCGATCCTGAACCGTTCCTTCAACAACCGTCCTCAAAATTTTAACAACCAATCGAATATAGAAGGACTGGTTTCCGAGTTTATAAATCTTCAAGACTCTTAGATTGTCCAAGTTTTGAAGCCGCTTTAATACGATAACAAGTTATGAGATGAACCAACCAAATAACACAGTGTTAAGGTCAACACCGGATCAAATAGCGGGGCGCAACTAATCCTAGCGACACGGTATAAGAACCTTAAACTGAATACTTCTCCAAGTTTTCCCACCCCTAGTTCCCCCCCTGCTCGTTCTTACCCAACAATTAATCCCTAATGCTCATCTCACTCCTCTACTTCAATCAATGCTATCAATGCACATTCCGAGGAGGCAAACATCTCCTAGACAAGCCTGTCGCAGACTGAAACGGGGATGGTAACACAACAACCAAAAGAACCCAAACCAACTCTTGAAGATGAATTCCAAGATTTGCATCTTAACCTACCGGTTCTTGAAGTCCTAGCTCATGCCTCAATCTATAACGCTATATTAGATAAATACGTAGAGAGCTTAGAGCTAAGTAAAAACGGATCAACATTTGTCCAAGGTGAAGTACCTGCAAAGATGGAAGACCCCGGACTATTCACTTTGCCTTGTAGACTAGGGGACTCAAAACCTTTCGACACCTTGGCCGATATAGGATCATGCGTAAATATAATCCCACTTTACCTCTTCAAAAAGGATAACATCGGACTATTAGAAGAGACTGACCATATCTTTTGGATTGACCGACATAACCAAATCCTACCCCGCTGGGATTGTGAAAGAGATAGAAGTCCACATAGGAAAACTAAAAGTATTAAATGACTTCTACGTAATTGATATGAAAAAGGACCCCGAGACCCCTTTGCTGGTAGGAAGAGGATTCCTAGCTACCGCCAACGCAACTATAGATTGTAGGATGGCCAAAATAGCGGTAGGAGAAGGAATTACTAGGTTGGTATTCGGTGTAAAAGGATTAGATTTAGGTGAGGAGGAAGCACCTTATTGGACCACACTTGGAAAAAGGGAATCCTATAAACCATGACCTAGCTCAGACGGAGCAGGCGCACAAACCCCTTATTATGCTAGTAAGGACTTTTTAAACTGCCATTTGCCCAGAGAATTGGAAATTTCTAGAGATGCTGAGCTTAATCCTTTTAAGGACACCTTAGTGTTTAGAAGAATGGTAGAATATCTAGGAGCCATACCCATTAACCTTAAGTGTAACATGTGGGAATCAGAGGACATAATTAAAAACCTAATTAACTAGGATAAACCACCCAAAAACGGAGATGGAGCATGGCATGCCAAGATTAGACTAATTGACCCCGATGGAGAGGAATTTACCAAAACCCTTCAATCAATTCCCACTACTAGGAAGCTCTCCGAAAGAGAAAGTCCAAGAGAGATCATCGACTTGGACCACTTCTATGACACTTGACGTGTGACTTCGAGTCCAGCTACAAGACTAGTTAATAAAGAAAAGCGCTTCTTGGGAGGCAACCCAATTTACTTTTCCCGCAAATTAGGAGTGTCATGTATCTTTTAATTATTCATAGTTTGTTTTATTATGTTTGAACTACCTTGTAATCATGCTTTATTTGTCTTTAACCTCGTCTTAGTTTCAATCAAAGGTATTTTGCAAAAATAAGTGTAGGGGAATCTATCCGGATTTTGAGCCAAATTCAAACATGTTAAATGAAATGTTTAGATTAATTCGCGTCAGTTTTGAGTCATATGATTGAATTGTTAAATCTCAGGTTTTATGCAGCCATTTGTACAGGAATTAACCTATGGAACCAAGTGCAGGAATTTTTTTATCAAAAATAAAATTTTCGTTTTCACGGACTATGGAGACGGCGTCACGATTTACACGCGACGCCGTCACCACGACACCTGTGACGGGGTCACAAAAACCTGACGGCGTCAAACGCCCAGGTTCAGAAAACTTAAAGTTTTTAATTATTTTTAAAAATAAAACTTGCATAACATTTAATATATGTATTATTCTGTTATAAACCTGCAAAACCTAATGAGTTTAACAATTCTCTCATCCTATCTTTACTGCTTTATCGAGTCGAACCCTAAATTCATATTGTATATTTGTCTATCACACATTTTATGCTTGGTATAGTTGTCTTTGTCTTTGATTACAGGTTATATTTGATGAGAAGAAGCTTGGAAGTTCTTATGAAGTTTCATTGGATGATTCTAGGAGGACGATTTAACCAGTTATCGCATGTTTCTTCTCCATTATAGAGCAAACCAGGGGAGTACTAGTTTCTTTTCCTTGTTTTCTTTTTCCTTTATTCGTTTCAACGGGTACTTTTATAGAACATTGGGGACAATGTACAACTTAAGTGGAGGGGGGAAATAATCCTTAGAAACTATTCTTTCATTTGCCATTTGCTTTGTCCTTAAAATGATGGGTAATATATCGAAACATAACATAAAAGGTGATTTTTACCCAAATTTAAATTTTTTTACGACACATACCGACGAAAACTGAGTATTAATAGCGTCTCATGGATAGGAATTTATATGACTAGCACAATAACCCTCAGAATTCCACCCCAAAAATGCGAGGTTCGCCTTTAGATCTTTAGGAATTCGGGTACCCATCATTAGTAACCCAAGATGATTTTTTCTTTACCTGGTTCGAGTTAAGGTTGATCTGCAGGCGTGCATGTCTATTCTGTCATTACGGCCATGTGTGCATTTCCTTGTCGCCTTTTCTAGAATGTCTAGTGTTAGTAAAATTCATATGAGTGTACTGCTAGCATATTAAATTATAGAACTTGTTATTGTGATGCATTTCGAGACCGCATAGTAAGTATTAGGATTTTCTTGATAAGAGGCACTAGGATTAACCCATGTTTTAAACTTGTAATTGTTATGATGGTCACATCGATCATATAACTATCTCACACCCTTGCCATGCACTCATCATTAGTGCAGGATACCCTTAGTACAACCTTCCAAGCCTATCCTTTTTCACAGTTCTTGTAATTTTCTGGTAGATTCCGGATCATTAATGAAGAGCATTGTCACCCTTAAACCAATTGTTACACCCAAAAAGCATTAGCATACCTTATATGTACTCGCTTTAGTACATTATTGTATTTTAACCCAAGTTAATTATTGAGTACACGGTTGCTAAGTCCTTATCCTTGTAAATACTATTTTGGGACGATTAGGATTTATGGTAGTATTTATTTCCTGAAAAAATGGGGAAGGAAAGTTAAGTCAATACCCCCATAAGTTTGTTAGATGATCTCCATGTTATTTTGATCCACCTCAATTTGGGTCATTAGATAGATTGTAAATATCGAGCATGTAAAAGCTCAAGTGTAAGGGTACGTATTATAAACCCCATGTGATGTATTATGTTATTAAAAAAATGAGAAAAGAAAAAGAAAGAGATTGATGTAGAGTTGTGTAGAGTTTGTAGATCTTCGTCTGAGTCTTGGCATAGCAACCAAACCAAAGTGTATTCGTGTAAATAATTAGCTAACCCTTCCACTCCAAATTCACCCAAAGCCACCCAAATATATCTCATCTGTTTCTGTTTCCATTATATGTTATCTTACACCTACACCCCATATCCCTTTAAAAGATCTCTTAGGTAGTAATGAATAATGCTTGCATCTAGCGATGGAGGTTTGATCCTTTACCAAGCTTATGGTAATTTATATGCTATGACAAGTAATGAGTGTTGATTTGTCGTTTCCCCCTTATGTTATAAATTATTATACACCCAAGTGAAAGAGATAATCCCAAACACTTATGTGCAGTGCTAGTGTATACTTTCCGTGCTTTTAATTACGATGTCTAGAAGGTTGTGTTCTAAAATACTTTTAAAGAGTAGGTAAACTAACCCCTCGTATTGTTATTGTCTAGGTAGAAAAGCCCATTTACTTGAGGACAAACAAATCCCAAGTGTAGGGGTATTTGATGAGGTGTTATTTTATACACTTTTTTGGGGTCGTTTAACCTCATAAATTGTGTGTTTATGCCCAAAATAGGTACTTAATCGTTCTTTTTCAGTTATTTTGCATTTAAAATGCATTTGGAGGAAATACACGTGACTTTGGCTCATTTGGAGAAGAAACGGATAAGACTATAGACCTACACCAACATGGCTTAAGAATTTCTCTACAGTGGCTGGAGACGGCGTCACAAATACAACGTGACACCGTCACAACGATGATCAAGACGGTGTCACGAGATTCCAAGACAACGTCAGAGCACACGACCTGGCCTATTATCTATAATATTCTCTTTCATAATGGAGTCACGATTAAAACGCAACACCGTCATAGAGATTTTCCTATATATAGAAACCCGAATTTAAGGTATTGAGAGTGTAACTTTAGAATAAAAAGAGGGTGCGAACCCTAGTTCGTTTAGAAGCTGTTAGGGGTGAATTTAGGGCCTAAAACCCTATTGTACTTCCTCCAACTCATGTTTTAATCATGTAAGTTTTATTAATCATTCAATATGTCTATGTGTTGTTTGATTCATTTATGTTCTTGCTTTTTAACATGATTGGCTAAACCTCCTATTGTGTTTATTTATGATTGTATAAAACCTAAAATGTAGATCTTAGTAGTGTTGCTTCTTGTGATGGATGTGCATGTTAGGCCTTAGAAAACCAGCTTTTGTCTATATCGCTGTTGATATGTCTAGGGAAACATGATTGTGTAGAAAGGATACCATCGGGTAACAGTCTACATACTACCTTGCCCCTAATATGGTTGATCCACTCTTAAATATTTCACATGCACTTAGTATACCCTTAGGGCCTTTTAATAGTTTTCCTACTACCTTACTTGTGCGTTGCTCTAACAGAATACTAAGTAGACGGCGGGTTCGTGAAATTTTTTCATGACTTAGGAAATAATTACACCGATCATCACAAGTGTGATAAACAAAGCAACTAACAATAAGAGAAGCATCCTATAGAGTAACACTGATTAAATAAACACAATCTTTTATTATATTGTTATCACCAGTAGCGTAGATTTATATTTAGTTTAATAGCTAAAACCAACCAACCTCTCAATTATATGATTTACTTGATTTCCATAAAATATAAAAATATAAAAAGAATCTTCCCTCAACCCTTAGAATTCTGTTAGACCGTGATCAAGCCTTCCTAACCTATTCCTAGAGTGAACGATAACAACCCCTCGAGTCTTGCCTATACTACTACAACGATTAGGTGCTCTGCCTAGTGAGTTGTAAAACTTCGTGTAGAAGTCTAACGACGACCGCATCAATAGGTAATGGTGGCCCGGAATGAAGAAAGATATAGCGGTATATGTTAGTAGATGATAAGTGTAAAATACACATATCCATTTATGCTTAAAACAACCCAAATAAACCCAAAAACAGACCAAAAATGGCAAAAATATGCTTGTATTTGTGTTTTGTGTGTGCAGGAACGGATAAGTCAAAAAAAATCACAAGAATACAGTCAAATTCGAGCAAGCACGGACACGAGAATCAGAAGAGTACAAAAAGAAGCCAAAGGATCAAAGCCGAAGCCAGAAATATCAAGCCTCAGTCAAAGATAGTCAATAAAAGTCAACAAAGCCCAAAACATTAGTCCACTTCTCTTTTGTGAAGCCACAAGGACCAAACTTGCAAATTCCCAAACCCTTTTATAACTTGAAAAAGGGAAAAGAAAGAGAGGGACTGAAAGTGTAAAAATATCAAAGTCC
>BQNB010001769.1:88351-133862 GCA_026074375.1 Tanacetum coccineum | reverse complement strand
AAATGTCATATTGATATTATTTTGGATTAAAATGGTTAATTACATATATTAAGTAATTAGAGATTAATTAATTAAAATAGAGGGACTGAAATTGTAAATTCTGAAAAGTGGAAGGTTTGGTTAGTATTTAATGTATAAAGTATGAATTTGTCATATTTGAATCTATAAGGACTTGTTTTATAATTATGGATAATTAAAGATATTGTTTAAATAATTAATTAATAAACCAAAAGGACTAAATATGTAAATTATGTAAAATTAAGGGTTTGACTTGTAAATACAGAAAATGGACTGGATTCAATTTTCTGATTCATCTTACCTTACACTATGATTTGACTTCTAATTTGTCTTACCTTATATTTGTATCCCTTTGATCATGTCTTGTGATATCCTTTGTACCTTGTATCGTATCCTTTGATTTTCCGTTATCTTTTGCGTTCGATTATATATATCTGTTCACTGGGCTTTGTAAGCTCAGCCGCATTTTCTTTTCCTGCGGCAGGTATCTAAGCTAGGAGCTGGGGTTGCTTTCGGGTTATGAGTGCTGAGTGTGGACTTACCCTAGAGATCTTAGTTTTGATATATGATTTGTTTCTTTTCGAGACCTTTGTTATTTCGGTTATTTTGTTTGGATATGTCTGTCCTTTAAGAAATTATGTACCTTAAGTCATGTTGACTTATTTTCCTTTGGTTATTTATTTGAGACTTCCGTTGTTTATGCTTACCACTTTTGCTAAGAAACTTAATATGACTCCTACACCATTAATTGAACGTGTAATCATTTCAACCCCAATGAAGAACCATATGCTTATTGACCATGAATATGTTAACTGCCCTCTATGTTTTGATGATCGTATTCGTCCTGCGAATTTACTTCCTATCCATATGTTCGACTTTGATGTGATTCTTGGCATGGATTGGTTGGCTTCTCATCGAGCTACCATTGACTGCTATGCTAGGACTGTGATCTTTGGTAACGTTCGCCAACCTAAATTTGTTTATCATGGTTCCTCACCGCTTAAGTCTGTAGGAACCCGTTTATTACTTCACTTCATAACCCGAAACACGAATCAAGAAAAGAGAATAGAGAGAGAGATGAAATGAGAGAGAGAGAGATGAGAGAGAGTTGAGAGAGAAAATGAGATGGAAAAGAAAAATAGATTTTTATGAAAAAAGATATTTTCTAAATAAGAAAAATATCTATATATATTTAGATATTTAGAAAATATCTAAATATATATACCCCTACACATTTAATGTGACGCGCGGGATATTTAACTAGGACCCGGGCTCGGGTTTTGGCCTGCTTGCAGTCTTGACTTCTGTAAACCCAAATTTCTTTAAAATTTCAACAACATATTTATCTTGACTAATAAATATGCCATCCTTCTTCTTCTGCACTTGTAATCCCAAAAAGAATGTAAGTTCTCCCATAGAACTCATCTAAAATTTCTCATGCATCAACTTCTCAAATGCATTACACAGCTCCGTCTTTGTTGAACCAAAGATGATATCATCCACATATACTTGGACCAGTAAAATATCACCTTTGTACCTTTTGATGAATAAGGTTTTGTCAATTTTCCCTCTTTGAAACTCATTGTCCAACAGATATGTTGACAAGGTTTCATACCAAGCTCTAGGAGCTTGATGTAGTCCATACAATGCTTTTTTAACCTTGTACGCTCTATCGGGAAAGTCCGGATCTTCAATTCCTGGTGGTTGACATACATACACCTCTTCTTCAATCTTTCCATAGAGAAAAGCATTTTTTACATCCATTTGATACACCACAAAATCTTTAAATGAAGCATAAGCTTAAAAATAGCCTAATTGCTTCAATTCTTGCAACAAGGGAAAAGACTTCATCATAGTCAATCCCTTCTTCTTGTGTGTACCCTTGAGCAACCAATCTTGCTTTATTTCTTATCACAATTCCTCTTTCATCCTTTTTATTCCTGAAGACCCATTTACTGCCTATAGCCCTTTTTCCATTTGGTAAATCTACTAAAGTCCAAACTTCTTGTAGCTTGAATTGTAGAAGCTCTTCCTGCATAGCCTCTATCCAGCTTGGATCCTTTAATGCATGAATTACCTTTTTGGGTTCTTCTTGTGATAAAAAGCAAGCAAACAAGCAGTTTTGAAGGTCTTTATGGTTTGTTCTTTGTTGAATAGTACTAACAAACCCATGTTCCTCCAAATTCTTTGACATTCTTCTTGTTTGTGTATCTGATTGCAAATCTCTAATCACTTGATCAAGAGGATGATCTTTATGAATTCTTGTAGTTGGATTAGGACTGACTTGGATTGTTGTATCCAAATTGTTCATGTCATCCACTACACCATCATCTTTATCTTCTCTTGCGAAGTCAAATATGCTATAATCTTCCAAAGCAGGCATATTTGGATCATCTGGAAGTTCAATGCTTGTTTTTCCACCAACAACATTAACTTCATTTGTGCTAGCAGCATTAACATTGTTAGTGCTGTTAACATTATCTTCCTTCTCTTGATCATTACTTTCACTATCTTTTCTTGGATCTTCATCAACCTTCTTTCCATCATCACTTGATGGTTTGATCCCATCTATATTGTGAACATTCTTTGGATCTTGGAAAATGGTGGATCAACAGTCCAATAATGGTAGCTGATATAATCTTTGGACCAGGTTCTGTCTCATTTCTTGCTTGAACCTTCTTATCAACTTGCTTTGTACACTGCAAAACCATTAGACTGTGTACTTGCAACAATTGACTCATAATTCATTGTTCTTGTTTGTGCATCAATATCAAATTGCCAATCTGGTCTACTCCCTGCAACATTAGGTGTACTTTCACTAAACCTAATATGCAAGTTTTCTTCCACTATTCTTGTTCTACTATTAAATACTCTAAAGGCTTTACTATTCAAAGAGTATCCAACAAAGAAACCTTCATCAGCATTACCATCAAATTTGCCTAAGTGATCTATGGTATTAAGAATAGTAAACAATGACTCTCAAAATGGTCTCATAAAACTTTAAAGTTGGTGTTCTACATTGAAAAAGTTCTTATGGGGGTCTTGTAAACAAGGCTTAAACTACTAACACTCTATTTTTGTACTTAAACAAGCAGTGTTAATGCTTTGCCAAAAAAGTTAGTTGGCAACTTAGAATAAGCTAGCATAATACTAATAGCCTCATTTAGTGTCTTATCCTCCTTTCAGCAAACTCCATTTTTGATATGGGTTCTTGCTCACTAATTGTCTAAAAATACCCTTATTTTACAAAACATCTGATTCATTTCTCTTTTACCCTTGAACTCAGTTCATTTCACCATCTTATCACTTTAACCTTGTGATATACAAGATTTTCTATTTGTCTAGTTATAAAAGACTTATGATGCCACTAGGGTCTCATCCTTAGTAGTAGAAAGAAAAACCATGTAACCTACTATAATCTTCTGTGACAACTAGACAATACATTTTTTTCATAAGGACTTTTACAAATGTTAGAACCCAAAAAAGTCCCATATGCCAAACACAAGTGTAAAAAGAAAGCCTGATCGAGTTCTCTATTTTAGTCTTACAAGAGGCTTTGTGCTGCTTTACCTTTTGACAAGCAACACAGGTTTCATCATTTTCAAAAAGTTTGGAAGGTAAATCTCTTACAAGATATTCCCCTTTTAACCAAATTTATCATGGTTTACAATTTTTGTGAGCTAGACTTCTATGGACAAAGTTAGATCATCAGATTGTAGCTTTTCGCAAAAAGCAAAAGCTTAAACCTCTTTCTAGGAAACTAATCGTTCTTTAAAATCAAAACTATACATATTGTTCTTTCTAGGAACTCTAAGTAAAACATGACTTTCATTAATTAACTTAAAGTTTGGAGATAAAACAATACATTACGTGTCATTAAAAAAGACACCTATTCTTTTTATCACACATTTGTGAGACACTAAAGAGATTTAACTTTAACTCTCTCACAAATATTCACATTTTCAAAAGCTTAGATTACCAGTTTTAATGATTACCTTTTCCTGTGATTTCCCTCCTTGGGTTCACTCCATAAAGTAATCATATCCTCCATCTATCTCTTACTAGCCAGTAAGATAGGACACTGTTATAGTCTTGTTCAAGTGAGCATCCACTATTAAATCACTAGTTATCTTGTAAAAATTAAAAAAATTCCATTGTGGATTGCCCTGTACATTAGATAAGAAAATCAGTTTCTTTTGGGGACCCAAGCCATCACTGACTTGGATCTGCCTTGTGCATCAATACAATCAAACCTTTTTAGGATGGTTGATGCACTATTGTGTTTTGAAACATGGTCTAAACTTTAGTCTTTGGTTTCCAAACCCAACAAGCTGAGGCCTTAATAGCATTAACATTATATTCCCAAACAGCATTAACTACTGCTTTTGGCCTAGCAGTATTAACATTTTTACCCCTAACAGTATTAACCCTTTGATTAATATTACTGTTTTTAAATGTTGTGTTATTATTAATGGGCCTCTTAATACTTGAATGTGCTCTTTTATAAAGATATGACATTGGTATTGCCAGCTTTCACTGTGGGTTTTTGAATGAGCAGTATCAACTTGTAAGCGGTATTAACTGATACTGATGTTTTGGAAATAATTTTGTCTAGCATTATAATTGTACTAAGCCATACGTTATTTAGTAAATGCGCTTGGACACCATGTTCTTTTTAGATTATGGGTAGTCTTTTTTGCAAAATTTTGATGATTCACCTTTGAGCATTTGTTCCAAACAGATTTAACCATCCTTTGATTTTAAATTGTTTTTTATGGGAAATGCAATCAACTTGCACATTGATCAAAGCGTCCCACATGCATAACAGGCCTTATTAAACATCTTAAAATTGCTTCCTAGTCTGTGAGATATCATATTGTTCCAATTTCTTTGATTGCCTCTTGGACTGTGAGTGTTTTGCCTATGTTTCTCAGCTTGTTTAACAGTTTTCCTAGTAGTTTTCTCTTGTTGATTAGTTTGAAAAAACTCTATTCTTAGCAATACTAGGATTAACTGTTTTCTTCTTAGTTTTAGGAGAGACACATTTTCTTATCACTATCTGGACACACCATTCTTCAATAATTAGGGCACATCATTCTTCCTAACCTATCTAGACACATTCTTTTTCAGACTTTTTTTTTCAACTACTGGCTTATTAACAATCATCTCAACCATTAAATGACTAATCAAGTTTTTATGGAGGCATGAAAATTTACATTTATTTTTCATAAACTAAACCTTTCTTGGCAATTATCTACACTCTGACACTCTATGAGTTGTTTAGACTTCAGATGCATTTCAAATTATATCTAAATTAAGTTGATTGCTATTTTTTCTTTGATTTTTTTCAAGCTTCTTCCTAAGCTCTCTAATAGTTATTGCTCCTACTTGAATATCTCATTTTAAGCCATTAATGTTTTTTTACATAAACAGACTCATTCTTTTTATAAAATTTAAGTTTTTCTTCCACTGATTCTAAACCTGTTTTATAACCTAAAACATTAAACTAGATTTCTCTAAATCTCTTAATAGTTGATCATTTTAAGATTTAAGTAATTTAACAGTTTCCATACAAGATTTTGAACAATTTGAATCATTAGATACCTCTGAGTCTGAACTTGAAGATGAGTAAGGCCATGAGTGATAATTAGGCCCTTCCTCTGCCTGATCACTCCAATCATAACAACCAAGACCATCACATAACACCAAAGATGTGGAAGTAAATGTTTCCACATGCACACTCCTTCTCGAGCTTTCCTTTTTGTTGTCTTGATTTCTTGGAGTCTACACTCTCTAGTAAAATGTCCCTCTTGTGGCAGTTGTGCACTCCACTTTGGACTTTCAAAAGAATTAGTCTCATTGCCATTAAAAGTAGCTTCTTATGTATTCTTCAAAAACATTCTAGCCCTCATGGTTAACCATGGCCTTTTTCATTCATAATCCATCTCTTCTATCGTCATACAGGATGGAATTTGTTGCAAGTCATCTGTGCAAGTTGAGGACTATTTGGTGACTAGCAAAGACATGAACAAATAACAGCATCACTTAGTTATCAATAATTTGTAGAGTAGCAGTATTAACTTGAGTGCTACCAATAGTAACTCCATGAGCAGCATTAACTGTTCTTTAGAGGGACGCTAGTGTTGATATTAGAAAGAGGACACAAAAGCCATGTTCTGTATGCTTAAACTTGAGCTAGAGTTCCCTTCTAACTCTCTGGTTTCATACAATTGAGGTTGTTGTAGAGTCATCCATGCTCATTGTTTTCAAATCAGCTTTATTCCTCCACACAATAGCATGTGTGTTCCACTCATGTGACAAACTTCTTAATAACTTTTGATTAACATCTTCGTGTAAAGTTTTTACCAAACGCTCCAACTGACTCACAAGATTTTGAAGCCTATCAAAAGTTTGATCAAGCATCTCTGAGCTTGGAGCAGTGAAGTTTTCATATTGATGCTTTAAGAGATTCCTTTGAGTCTTTTTAGTAGCTTCATTCCCACCAAATCTCTTTTCAATAGCTTCCAGCAACAGCTTAGCATCCTTTATAGAGTTAAACTTTAACCTGTGATTCATTAGGCAATGCCCATTTAAAGTTACTTCTAGCCTTTCTCTTTTATCTTCTTTGAGCCTGATCTTTTTTAGCAGATGTAATAGGCATCACTGTTGTAACACCTTCCACAACTTGTGTTTTTGGCAAGGTTGCACCATTCTCTATGACTTCCCACAGTGCATAGTCTATCATCTGGATGTATTGTTCAATCCTCATCCTCCATAACTCAAACTCACCCGGTTTGAGCATGAGAACTTTAGATGCAGCCACCATGTGTGCAGAATCTTGATCTATATCTTCTAGCAAAGTTTCTCAAAAGCAACAAGCTCTGATTACCACTTGTTGTCCCACTTCAATACTTCTATTAGATTGAATTCCTTGAGCTTGTTTAGGTTTAGTTATTTTAGATAATCTAAAACAACTATAGTAGGAAACTTTGTTGAATGTATTAAAGATTTTGCGGAATCACAATTAAGAAGAATTTTCAATGGAACAGTAAAACACAATAATTCAACAAAATAAAGCTCAATATTATTAAGCAAATAATACGAATACTCTCAAAGTATTAGGGTTACAAAGACCTTGAAGCTATGATAATTTTATAAATGACTCGTTTTTGATATATGTGTTGGTATGTGTTTGTATATTAATCTCTATGCCCTAAGATCTCCTTTTATACACCAAGGAGTCCTAAACGGCTTACAATACTTTCTTAAGTAATCATAATCTTCTAAACAAATAACTTATACATATCTTTTATCAAAATTATCTATACAAATCACTAAGCCAGTAATAACTACTCAGCAGTACTAACCTTCTTCACTAGCAGCATTATTTCCTTAACAGCTTTAACTTTGTTCCAGCTGTAGTACTTATGTACTAACAGTACTAACTAATTCAGCAATTTTTCTTCTAATCTATGAGCAGTCTTAACTTTCACCGGCACTAGTTACTTTCCTCTAGCAGTTTAGTAACTTCCTCTGAGGCAGTAGTAACTTTGTACTAACAGTTGTAACTTCACCAACAGTCTTAAACACTTAGAATAATTTTCATTGAAATTCTCCAGCAGCACTAACTTTGACTGAGCAGCATTAACATCAATAAGAACAGTAGTAATACTAACAGCATTAAGAAGGCTTTTAATCCCAACACAGAGTATTCTTCTCCTTGGGGGATGTAGTCTTTCTGGAACTTGGCTAGGTGCTTGCCGCATTCTTTAAAGATTGAGGAACAAGACGAGATCTATTAGGAGAATGATTTATTCTCGAACAACCTAAACCACTCACTCATGCATTAAATGTCAATTTTGAATGTGAGGATGATATCATTGCTTTTAACAATAGGATTGCATTGTTGGAGTCTAAAGAACCTTTATACCATCCCATACTTCAGTTCTTATCAAACTGTTGCATCTCTACTACTTTAACCAAACAACCTTCAGCATTTTACTCAAAGTACCTTAGGGAATTCTGGTACACTGTTGAGGTAGATGATGTAACAAACACATCAGATTATAACTATCTTTTTTATAAAACCACTTTCTTTTAACCTTGATGATTTTTTCCTCCATTACTGGTTTAAAGTATAGTGAGAACTATGTCCCTTTACCTCAAAAGGAGACGGTGAGGCTGCATTAGCAACTCTAAGACTTGTTGACGAGAACGATACCACTATTTTATCCACTGATCTTGTCAACTCGTCTTTGTTGATAACGAGATACTTCTCACCCATATAGACAGTTCTTATGGTGTATATAGTCAAATTGTTAGCCTTAAAATATGTCGGCTAATACGGAATTACATTAGTTTATACTAGCCGGACACGCAGGGACTAGAAATGTCTAAGTATAGTAAGTAGTTCGTGTCCAGTGCTATATATATCCCCTCCCATACTTCTATGGAGGGGTGGGATTCATAATTTGTAATAAGGTGTGTGTGTTTCTTCTCTAGAACCACACACATCTTACTTTTTTCTCACTAATTATTTGGCTTTCTATTTGTTTAATCCCGTGAACGATAATTGATTTCAATCCACAACAACAATCACTTTACCTACTTAGATCCGATATCCATTCACACTATAACAATGTCAAATACAATACCATTTGCAACACTATCATTCAAGTGTTCTTTCAGATTGCACGTATCTTCGTGTTCAATTTCTAAAGTTCAGTGAAGACACAACTTTCAAGAATTAAAATGGCTTGAAAAGTTCTTCGTGTAATTTCAGTCACAACTAAAGTTTCTCACAGAATTTACAAGATTTGGTTCCCTGCATATCTTCAGGAACATTCGCTTAAGACTTGGATTTACTAGAATAGCATCTTACCAAAGAAATAATTTCTCAGACTGATTGCAAGACTACTTTAACAAAACTCAGAACAACGTTTGAAAATGCTTTCAATTCAGAAAATCAAAGAGCGTATGCAGTATTATACCTGATATGATGCTCATTCATTTTTCGATGCAATGATCTTTAACATGGATTCCCTCGGGAAATACAAGCTTGAGTATTTTCATCAACAACGAATCACAATTTTGTTGAAAAAAAGAGTTGATGCAAACACAAGAAGATCATTCAAATCATTCCAGCATTGAATGTTGATTCATTGAAGGTTGATTTAGTTGTCATACAAAACACTTGTTCTGAGAAAGAAGACAGTAATTCAGAGAATGCATCCAACAATTTAGTAAAGGAATGCAGCTTGAATTCTGAAACAAAAGATGTGCATGCAATCAAATACAAAATGTCAAAAGCAAAAGAAAGATGCATGACATATTTTCGATCTCTTCATTCACACCTTCAAGTTCTTTCAAAAGATCACTTAAAAGGCACTCGCATCGAACATGGATACAAACGGGCATTCTTGTCCACTCGTTGGTCAAAGATCGTTGATACTTTAACCAAGAACCAATGCTCCTAAACGAGATCGACTACAAAGCACACTTGGACAAAGATGAATTTCAAGAAGATGGATCCAATGACAGCCCACCTTCCCTCCCCCCCCCTCCTTTTTCTTTTTGGGTTGGTAAACAACCTGTTCCAAAATTTCATCGTTCAAAGTTTACATTGGATTCATGACAGTCAAATGACAGAACACACGCTTTGTTTCAATACACTGGAATCGAGTTCATCGCTTCTGAGTTACACATACTCCAACACCAGGGTAAGTTAAGAAGTCCTGTTGCTGAAAGAAAACCAGTCATAAAAGACAGTATGAAAGAAGGTGAATAAAAGACAGATGCAGACTCTAGAGAAGTGAGATTGATATGGGTAAAACATTGGATGTTGATTTGGTTGACACGGAAAGCATTAGGACAGACTCAACAGTGCAAGATGACAAGCAGCATGTCAGGGAATGATACAGATGCTGATGATGCAGATATCAAACCCATTTATGACGAAGAGCCAATGGCTGGAGGCTACATTTGACTGCTGAATGCAATTTCTTTGTATAGGACTCTCAGCATACTGAGCAACCTGAAATCATTAATGAAGGTAGGGTTGACCAGTATCCTGAACAATGTCAAGTTAAAAGTCCTATGCTTGATTCATCACCTGATAACCAGACAACTGAATACTCAAAACAATCACTCGAGTCTGAAAATATTTTGCTCAAAAAGACAGTTGCCCAATTTCAAAAAAAGATTTTTCAAGAATGGAAGCACATTGCATTGCTCTCGAACTTAATATCATATCAATCTTTAAATCAGGGCCAACATGGTCAAATTTGAAACAAACAAGTAATAAAGCCAAGATTGAAAAGGAATTTGATGCTAACTTGAAACAATGAACAATGGAAATAGAAAAATAGTGTGGCTACCCCCTTCCCCCAGCTAAACCCCCCGGGAAAATGAGACTTTGAAACAGCATTACAAAGATTTATATGATTCTATTAAAATCACGAGATCTAAGACTACAGAACAGACAACATCTTTGCTTGCTAATAATGCTGAATTAAAAGCTCAGATTCAGGAAAAGGTTTTTGCAATTGCTGCTTTGAAAAAATGACTTAAGGAAGTTAAAAGGAAACATAGCTGTAGATACTATGTTTGGGGACAAAACATCAGTCTGGGGAAACCGGTGTTACCATCACTAAGAAAACCAATTGTTGTTAGCAACCCGAAGGCGTTTAAAATCTGAAAGCTGGCTCAAATGTCAAACAAACTGGTTTGCCTACCAAGTTGATTTGAATAAGATTTGTCAAAACCAGTCACTCAAACATTATTTGCCTAAGAAAAACAGAATCCGCTTTGAAAACCTGATCACGTGATTGCATCTAGCTCATCTAGGAATAGTTCTAAAGAACATGGCCAAAAGATTTAGTTCAAATGACATGGTTCATAATCCACTTTCTAGATGAAGTAGGAAAAAAAAGACACAAGAAGAGATAGGAACTCAATAAACACTAGTGTGATGCTTTTGCTTAGTTTTCAAAGGCACTGTTGATGGTAGCAAACTAACCTAGAGCAACAATCAAACATTAGGAGTTTGCCTGTATCTATGAGTACTGCGTTCGATAACGGGCTGTGCCCAAAGCAGGATCACTCTAAGAGGTTCTAGTTCTTTATAGTTTCTATACAATTTGTTAGTTCTACATGTCATAAGTGGTGTCTTTTAATGCAATTCATGATGCTTGTATAACAAAACTCCTGAAGGAAGTTAACTCACGTGCTAAAGTTCATCCAATAAGACATCAACAGAAACAAAACCCGTAGAGCAAATAAGAATGCAAGAAACCAGAAATGACGATCCCTATTGGACATAGGTTTTTAATCATAACCAGACTTTACGCTGTGATGGGAAACAATGACAACTTCAGATCTTGTCTTAGGTGGTAACGACGGAACCCACAACAAAGGTAACAATTTTCAGGATGTGCGTCTTAGTTGGGTTCCAACTGGAAAGATATTCACTCCTAGCACATCAAGGTTGCAGTGAACCCCCAAATGTTCCAAATGCAGATATCACTAACCAATATGAAAGTACGCAAACTCTTGATGTCAGTGCAGGTACTTCTAACTTAAGTGCAGGTACATCTTTCAATCCTAAAAAGGAAGAACTCAGAGTTTGGTTGCTGAAAAGACTGATATCTGAGAAACCAGGGCTTCATGGAATTTTCATCTGATGCATAAGTAATGACGTTTGAACACATCAGTTCAAGCCTCAAACCTCAATGTCAAATGACGTTTGAACACATCAGTTCAAGCCTCAAACCTCAATGTCAAATGACGTTTGAACACATCAGTTCAAGCCTCAATCCTCAATGTCAAATGACGTTTGAACACATCAGTTCAAGCCTCAAACCTCAATGTCAAATGACGTTTGAACACATCAGTTCAAGCCTCAAACCTCAATGTCAAATGGACGTGTGAACACATCAGTCAAGCTCTAAACCTCAAGTCAAATGACGTCTTGAAACATCAAGTTCAAGCCTCAAACCTCAATGTCAAATGACGTTTGAACACATCAGTTCAAGCCTCAAACCTCAATGTCAAATGACGTTTGATCACAACAGATCAAGCCTCGAACCTCAATGTCAAACGACGTTTGAACAAAACGGTTCAAGCCTCGCACCACAATGTCAACAGAAGTTCATCAAGCAGCTGAGACAGTAACAACGTCAAATGAGTTGGATTTGCTATTCGGTCCTTTGTTCGACGAATATCTCAATGGAGAAAATCAAGTTGTTTTAAAGTCTTCCGCTGTTACTACTGCTGATGCATCCGATAAACGTCAACAACAACCTGATTCAACTTCATCTACTTCAACTCTAGCAACATCTGTCACTGCTGATGGAAACTTCGACTTGTAAATATTTTTTTTCTCTTTATTTTGATTTGAAAAATATTTTTGAAAAAGAAAATACAAAAATATAAAACCAACAAAAAGAAAATAGAAAAATATAAAACCTACGAAAAAACTCAAATACAAAATCAGAAATTTTCAAAAATACCAAAAATAATCTTCTCGACATGTCTCTTGGAATCGATAACATTTACGTACCTAGAAATGTTGATTAACGTCGACACGGGCATGTAAATGAAGTTCGAACAAGAGTTTCAAATGCTTTCAAAACATGTCATTTCTAAATTTTCTCAATGACTTATGTACATTTCAATGCATAACTCGTATCCGAATGTATAGGGAAGTGTACGCTTCAGTGCGATTACTCTATAATAGAAGAGAAGTCTTCTATCATGGTTTTAAAATCGTTGAACACAATTTTTCAAAAAAGAACTTTCAATGTCAAATTTTTCTACAATATTATTTGTGGTCTTTTCCATAAATAGTGGTATTTTTTAAATTGTGTGTTCTTATCAAATCCCTTCCTCGAAATATTTTCAAAGATTGTAGTACGTAGATGTTCATTAATGTAAATTAATTTCTGTGGGGAGCTATCGGAATCTGAATTCATGCAATAATCATGGTAGAATTTTCTCCCCATGGAATTTTTTCATGTCAAATTTTAATCAATTGGTATTTCAAAATGACTAAAGTGTTTTATAATTTAAAATAAGGGGAGAAAAATTGTAATTAAAAATATGATATATAGAATGTGATATTTAGGCTCTAAGTGTAACTCTGTTCTTCATGTGCTAAACAATTTCGAATCTCGGAGCACATGTGTAGGGGGAGTATTTGAAAATAAAAATGTCAGAAAATGGTTTTATGGTTCGATCTCTATACCCAACAACCTATTAATTTCACGACGATTCTGAAGTCATAAGGTGGTTAGGTTAGGTATAAGTCCTACGATCCAACCAAAACCGGAGGGATCTACCCAAGGACACTCCATAGTTAGAAATAGCAGTCCTTAGGTATGATTGGAGAAGAATGTGTATAAGGGAAAAATGCAGACTAAGATTGAGCTAACACTGGAACAATCACAACAAGGTGTTAGTAATGACGTCTTGGTAAGCATTGAAGGGGTTGAAGAATGAAAAAGAAATGTATGGATAAAGGGTGGAAAAGAAAGGGAGCCCTCCCTACTCCTTAGCAGAAACCGGGTCAATACATAAATCTATCAAAAATCACAATGATGATTGTTGATATTGGAAGTACGACATCATGGTCCCAGTGATGCATGCACAACCTTCCAGCCATTCGGGTTTCCTCTCAAAAGAAACTTGTCTCATTTGTCCAAGGAGATACACACGTATCTTTTGACATCTCACTCGAGATTGTTAATATTGAATAGGTGACGACTGCTCCACGCCTCCGATTACTATCAACTAAAAGTGCACAAATCGAGTCTAGAGCCTAGAAGAGATCAATTTATAAATATCATTAGGACACAATGTCAAATACACTTGATTGAACATCACAAAGTTCACAAGTTGTAACAAAGGAGTCTACGCGATTATCCTGAGATCTTGCAGAACATCCGGAAGTGTATTAAGTATTCACAGTGAAGATGAAATCCTGTTGAGCTAACATCAACATGCTCTTGGTAGGTGACTTGACAAGATTCTACATGACATCGTGCTTGTGCTAACTGGTTATCGATTTTGGTCCGTAAATGGTCATTGAGTCTTAATCAGAAAGATAGTAATATCTGATTCACTCTTACCGTGTGTCTGCTTTGAGAGTTCTGGTAATGAGAACTAGCAACATGGTGATCTAATACATCTTTATCAGTAGATCCCATACTCTTTAAGCTGGTAACCTGTCAAGGAATTCTTTGAATCTACATGATCTCAGGTATATTATTTATTCTATAAAAGGGGTAACCGGATGGTTTATGCAACCAAAGTCAAGATGAATGACAAAGCAATATTCATCTTTTATTGTAAAACTGTCTTATTTCTGGTTTAGGACGACGGTGTTGCAGCTCATTCCAGAGAAGTCGGATTCATTTAAACCACATGCTTTATACTCACGTTTCATAAGTCAATCTGTTCAATGTCATGATAGTTGATTATAATCTTCCCTCACCATCAAATGAGCAGCAAAGTCAAATAAAGAATAACAGTTGGGGAGATGTTAGACTTATAATCACATATTGTAACAAGAATGGACAAGTATGAGCATGTTGGTCAAGAGCACAAGTTGATCAAGAAAGTCAAATCAAGATGATTCAAGTCAAGGAGATGATGCAAGATAACGATCTCAAGAACTCAAAGTCAAAAGATAAAGGCTCAAGATCAAGATCACAAAGCATGAATGATCAAAGCCATTACAAACAAGACAAGACCAAAACAAGGCAAAGCATAAACGTCAAAAATCACATCCTCAACGTCATCGGTGGTACGGAGGAGTGTGAAGAAAGAGACCTCAACATTGGGGGAGATTGTTTAGCCCCCCCCCCATTAATTTTTATATAAGTCGAACAGAATGTTATCGGTCTTATTTGTCTTAATTAGTCTTGTTATGTCAATAGGCTAGTCGGGTTCAACGGGCTTGGATTGTAATCTAATATTGTCCATGTTTCGGGCTCAAAGCCCAAGAAAAGCCAAGCCCGGCCCAAGATAGAAAGCCCATAAGCCACTCATGGCTCAAGGGTATAAATAGAACCCTCTCCACACATGGAGAGGGTGTTGGTTACCATTTCATAATTTGTGTGTGTTGTGTTAATGCTTCACCTCTTTATTTTCTCTCTAATAATCTTTCAGTTTCCTTATCTCTTTTCTACCTTTGTTTGCTTATTGGTATAGCTTATGTTGTGTATGGATTAAGCTTTTGGGATAACACAAATGTTTGGGAGGTATGCAGGGGTCTCACGAACATCAACCAACAAATGATTGCATACAACTTGTGTTGGGGATTGGATATTGACATTGGCAATATATTATTCTCTGATCTTGTTGTCAAATTAACAACTGGCAAGAAGGGAAGATAACCAAATATTTTTTATACGCGATATTTATCTCTTATCATAGAACATTTGTAACACCCCTGATTGAGGTGTCATTTTATACACTTTTTGAGGTCATTTAACCCCCTAAATTATGCAAATACGCCCAGATTATGTGCTTAATAGTTTGTTCTTTGGGTTTTTAGGCACATTGGATGGCATTTGGCGAGAAATACACGTGACTTGGGCTCATCTTGGAGAAGAAACGGACAGATTAGACCTATACACCAAGAACATGTGATTGTGCACTCAAAGCCTCAGGACGGCGTCACATCCATAAAGCGACATCGTTAAGACTTTCATGGTGACGGCGTCAGAGATTCAGCGACGGCATCAGGAAGTGGCCGACTTAAAGTAGATCTAGATTCATCTATGTGGCGACGGCATCAAGATTACAAAGTGATGCCGTTGCGTCGATATCTCTATAAATACAAAATCGTTTTTAGGGTTTTAAGTGTATAACTTTGTATAACTTTTGGGAGACGAACCCTAGTCTTTATAGCAGCTTTGTAGGTCATTTTTAGGGCCTCAAAATCCTATTGTACTACCTTCAATCCATGTTTTAATCAAGTAAGGTTATTTATCATTAATCATTCAATATGTCTATGTGTTGTTTGATTGATTTATTCTCTTGCTTTCCTTATAACATGCGAGGCTAAACCCTCCTTTGTATTTACTTATGATTGCATGAAACTTAGGTTGTAGATCCTTTTGATGTTGCTTCTTGTTGATGAATGTGCGTGTTAGGCTTTAGAAAACTAGCCATAAGATATTAAATTAGCATAGACGTCTAGGGAAACGTGAGTGTGTAGAAAGGATACCATCGATAACAGTCTTCATACTACCTTACCCATTATATGGTTGATCCCTCTTAAGATATTTCACATGCATTTAATATACTCTTAGGGGCCTTGTAATAGTCTTCATACTACCTTACTTGTGCGTTGCCTTAACGGAATATTAAATAGATGGCGGGTTCATGTAATCCGTTCATGACCTAGGAAATACTTACACAGATCATCGCAAGTGTGAGAAAGCAACGGATCTAGGAGAAGCAATCAGAGGAGTAGTGCATGATTAGGTAAATACCTTTGTTTATCATAAAGTTATCACCAATAGTTAGAGTATAATTAGTTTATCAAACAAACCTCTCAAACATATAATTTTACCTGCTTTCTATAAAATATAAAAACACAAAAATAATCTTCTCTCAACCCCTAGAATTCTGTTAGACCGTGATCAAGCCTTCGCAACCTATTCCCCTAGAGAACGATAACAACCCCCAAGTCTTGCCTATACTACTACTACAACAGTTAGGTATACTGCCTATGGAGTTGTAAAACTTCTTATAGAAGTCCTTTACGACCCTTGCATTAAGTTTTTGACACCGCTGCCGGTGAATAGTTAGGTTTTAATCATTATTTAACTTAGTTCTACACACTTGAATCCTTTCAAGTGAGATTTTAATTCCGTACAATAGCTTTCTTGTACTTTATCTTTTCTTTGTGTCAATTGTTTTGTAAAATCCATTCTCGTCAACCACTATAGGAGACGAGAATCCTATCCGCACTCTTGAAGATTACTCCAAACCTAGCCACGAGGGATAAAGGAATACCATTGAGCTCCCCGTAGGGAACAATGTGGTACCTCTTCGATCCGACACCATCTGGTTGGTGCAAAACGGATGCTCATTCCACGGACTTCAGTCTGAGGATCCAAACCAACACCTTAAGGATTTCTTAAAACTTGTGGACTCACTTGACCTTCGCGATCAAGCTAGCAATTGGCTTGAACGTCTTCCAGTAGGATCCATCACCACATGGAAGGATCTTACTACTCGTTTCCTTGCTCAATTTTTTCCATCGGGAAGGACTGTAAAACTCCGCAATGATATCCTTATGTTCCAACAACATCAAGGAGAGTCTCTCTCAGAAGTATGGGCTCGTTTCAAGGACTTACTACAAAAATTCCCTCATCATGGCATCGATCTTTGGCTTTAAGTTCAATTTTTTTATGACCATGTCAATCCTGTCACAAGACGAACGATTGACCAATCGGCCAATGGCAAGCTTCGTGACAGGAAAAACGAGAATCCTGGCATTATTAGAGGACCTCTCCCTCTATGACAATGAAAGTTGTAACGAGCCAAGAGATTTCGCTGCGCTGGTCAAGGCAATCTCTTTGCCTCAAGATGTCCCGAGTACATCCGACGGTCGTCTAATCGAGCTTGAAAATCAAGTTCAACGCTTGATGGAAGCTCATCTTGCTCCCAAGCAACCTACTCAAGTGAACAAAGTTACCTCCTCATGTGAGATCTGTAGTGGTCCCTATGACACTCAGTATTGCATGGAAGATCCCGAACAAGCCTTCGTTGAATATGCATCCTTGTGTACCGACGAAACAGGAGGTAAGTGGTATAATTTCAAACCCGAGCAATACCCTTCTTTGATGACATCTACAGTCCGTCATGGAAAAGTCACCCAAACCTTAAGGTAGAGCAACCCAAAATTCTCAATTAATTTTTCAAACCCACCTAAACCGGTTCTAAACCAACAGTTTATCGAACCGTTCCTTCATCAACATCCTCAAAATTTTATACCAATCAATCAAATCTCGAAGGATTGGTATCCAATTTAATGGCATCTCAAGACACTAGATTGTCTAAATTTGAAGCTGATTTTAAACAACAACAAAGCGAGATGACCAACAAAATCGACACAGTGTTGAAGGCCATCACAGATTGAATAATAGGAGCACTTACTAGCGACACGGTTAAGGAAACTGAAACTGAATCTTAATCTACTTCTCTTGTTTTGTCTACTCGTTCTTACCCAGCAGTAAATCCCCAATGCTCATCTTACCCCTCCACTTCAATCAATGTTATCAAAACATGTTCTAAGGAGGCAAGTACTTCCCAGATGAGTCAGTTGAATTCTAGGATTTGCATCTTAACTTATCGGTTCTCGAAGTCCTAGCTCACGCCCCAATCTATAACGCAATGTTGGATAAATACGTAGAGAGTTTAGAACTAGGCAAAAACGGATCAACATTTGTCCATCGCGAATCGTGATCTGCTACGATAGAAGATCCTGGACTATTCACACTACCCTATAGATTAGGAACTCAAAACCTTTCGACACCTTAGCTGATTTAGGATCGTGTGTAAACATAATCCCACTATAACTCTTCAAAAATCTTAACATCAGACTATTAGAAGAGACTGACCACATATTCGGGTTGGCTGACGAAACCAAATCCTACCCCGTTGGAATTGTTAAAGACGTAGAAGTCCACATAGGAAAACTAGAAGTATTAAATGATTTCTACGTAATTGATATGAAGAAAGACCCCGAAACCCCTTTGCTAGTGGGAAGAGGAATCCATAGCAACCGCCAATGCAATTATAGATTGTAGGAAAGCCAAAATAGCTGTAGGAGAAAGGATCACTAGGTCGGTATTTGGTGTAAAAGGAGTCAATTTAGGTGATGAGGAATCACCCTATTGGACCATGATTGGAAAAAAGGAATCATACAAACCACGGCCTAGCTCGGATGGTGTAGGCGCACAAACCCCTTACTATGCTAGAAAGGACTTCTTAGATTGTCATTTGCTCGGAGAATGGGAAAATTTCTAGAGATGATGAGGGTTCAATCCTTTTATGGGATGTCCCCCTTCCCCCACCCCCCCCCGTCCCCCCTTCACCCCCCCATGTTCTGTTTAGTAAGAATGGTGGAATTTTTAGGAGCTATACCTATAAACCTTAAGTGTACATGTGGGAGTCGATGACTTAATCGAGAAATTCAAAAAAAAAATTTTTATTCGTTTCTTTACGATTCAATTGGGACAAACCACCCAAAGATGGAGATGGGGCATGGCATGCCAAAATTTGGATAATTGATCCGGATGGAGAAGAATTCGTCAAAACCCTACAATCAATCCCCACCAATAAAAAGCTCTCTGAAAGAAAAAATTCCAAGGGAGATCATCAACTTGGACCACTTCTATGACACTTAGCGTGTGACTTCGAGTCTAGCTACAAGACTCATAAATAAAGAAAAGCGCTTCTTGGGAGGTAACCCAATATTTAATTTCCAACATTTAGGAGTGTCTTGTGTTTTATTATTTATTGTTTGTTTTATAATGTTTGAATTCATCACTTTGTAATCATGCTTTATTTTGTTTGTAACTTCGTCTTATTTACAATCAAAGGTATTTTGCAACAAAATAAGTGTAGGGGAAATATCTGGTTTTTAATAACCATTTCAAACATTTAAAATAAATAGTTTAGATTAATTCGTGTCTGTTTCGAGTCATATGATTGTAATGATAATTCCTGGTTTTTTATGGTAGTCTTTGTTCATCAGATATAACTATAAAATTGCGTGCAGAAAATTCTCATTAAAATACGAGAGGAATTTTTCACTGTGCCTAGAGACGGCGTCGGGATTAAATTACCGACGGACGTATCTAGGCACTGTGAAAAATTCCTAATTCGTTTTTTATGAGATATTTCTGCACGCATTTTTATTGTTATATCTGATGAAACAAAAAGTCCTACATAAAACCTGGAATTAAATCATTACAAAATATATGACTCGAAAAGTCACGAAATTAATTCAAATCTATTTTATTTTAAATGTTTGAAATGGTTATTAAAAACCAGATATTTCCCCTACACTTATTTTGTTGCAAAATACCTTTGATTGTAAATAAGACGAGGTTACAACAAAAACAAAGCATGATTACAAAGTAATTCAAACATAATAAAACAAACAAATAAATAATAAAACACAATGCACTCCTAAATGTTTGGAGATTAAATATTGGGTTATTCCTTCCCAATAGCGCTTTCTTTATTTATGAGTTTGTAGCTAGATTCGAAGTCACACGCTAAGTGTCATAGATAGTGTCCAAGTTTGTGATACTCCCTTGGATTTTTTCTTTTCAGAGAGCTTTTATTGGTGGATTGATTGTTAGGGTTTTGCGAATTCTTCTCATCCGGATCTTTTGATCACAAATTTTTGGCATGCCATGCCCCATCTCCATCTTTGGGTGGTTTGTCCCAATTGATCGGATTCTCGATTAAGTCTTCCGACTCCCACATGTTACTCTTAAGGTTTATGGGTATAGCTCCTAAAAATTCCACCATTCTTCTAAACACAAGGACATCCTTAAAAGGATTGATCTCATCATCTCTAGAAATTTTCCATTCTCCGAGCAAATGACAATCTAAGAAGTCCTTTCTAGCATAGTAAGGGGTTTGTGCGCCTACACCATCCGAGCTAGGCCGTGGTTTGTATGATTCCTTTTTTCCAATCATGGTCCAATAGGGTGATTCCTCATCACCTAAATTGACTCCTTTTACCACAGATACGAACTAGTGATCCTTCTTACCTACAGCTATTTTGGCTTTCCTAAATCCTAAATTGCATTGGCGGTTGCTATGGATTCCTCTTCCCACTAGCAAAGGGGTTTCGGGGTCTTTCTTCATATCAATTACGTAGAAATCATTTAATACTTCTAGTTTTCCTATGTGGACTTCTACGTCTTTAACAATTCCAACGGGGTAGGATTTGGTTTCTGTTCAAGCAAACCAGTTTTGTTTGGGTCAGTCTCTTCACTAATAGTTCTTGATGTTAAGATTTTTGTAGAGTATAGTGGGATTATGTTTACACACGATCCTAAATCAGCTAAGGTGTCGAAAGGTTTTGAGTCCCCTAATCTATAGGGTAGTGTGAATAGTCCAGGATCTTCTATCTTTGCAGATACTTCGCGTTGGACAAATGTTGATCCGTTTTTGCCTAGTTCTAAACTCTCTAGTATTTATCCAACATTGGTTATAGATTGGGGCGTGAGCTAGGAATTCAAGAACTATTATGTTAAGATGCAAATCCCTAGCAATTCAACTGATCATCTGGGAAGTACTTTGCCATCCTATTAGAAACATGTTTTGATTAAACATTGATTGAAGTGGAGGAGGTAAGATGAGCATTGTGGATTTACTGCTGGGTAAGAACGAGTAGACAAAACAAGAGAAGTAGATTAAGATTCAGTTTCAGGTTCTTAACCGTGTCGCTAGGTAGTGCTCCTATTATTCAATCTGTGATGGCTTTCAACACTGTGTCGATTTTGTTGGTCATCTCGCTTTGTTGTTGTTTAAAATCAGCTTCAAACTTAGACAATCTAGTGTCTTGAGATGCCATTAAATTGGATACCAATCCTTCGAGATTTGATTGATTGTTAAAATTTTGAGGATTGTTGTTGAAGGAACGGTTCGGGATTAAACTGTTGGGTTAGAACCGGTTAGGTGGGTTTGAAAAATTATTTTGAGAATTTTGGGGTTGTCTCTACCTAAGGTTTGGGTGACTTTTCCATGACGGACTGTAGATGTCACCAAGATTGTTTTGCTCGGGTTTGAAATTATACCACTTACCTCCTGTTTCGTCGGTACACGAGGATGCATATTCAACGAAGGCTTGTTCGGGATCTTCCACTGCAATTCTGAGTGTTCATAGGACACACAGATCTAACAAAACTTATGTGAGCATGGGGGTTCGGGGGGGAGGTGGTGTAGTTGGGGGTTAAAGGGTGAGGAGGTAACTTTGTTCACTTGAGTAGGTTGCTTCGGAGCAAGATGAGCTTCCATCAAGCGTTGAACTTGATTTTCAAGCTCGATTAGACGACGGTCGGATGTACTCGGGACATCTTGAGGCAAAGAGATTGCCTTGACCAGCGCAGCGAAATCTCTTGGCTCGTTACAACTTTCATTGTCATAGAGGGAGAGGTCCTCTAATAATGCCTAGGATTCTTCGTTGTTTCTGTCACGAAGCTTGCCATTGGCCGATTGGTCAATGGTTCGTCTTGTGACCAGGATTGACATGGTCATAAAAAAATTGAACTTAAAGCCAAAGATCGATGCCATGATGAGGGAATTTTTGTAGTAAGGTCCTGAAACGAGCCCATTACTCTTCGAAGAGAGACTCTCCTTGATGTTGTTGGAACATAAGGATATCATTGCGGAGTTTTACAGTCCTTCCCGATGGAAAAATTGAGCAAGGAAACGAGTAGTAAGATCCTTCCATGTGGTGATGGATCCTACTGGAAGATGTTCAAGCCAATTGCTAGCTTGATCGCGAAGGTCAAGTGAGTCCACAAGTTTTAAGAATTCCTTAGGTGTTGGTTGGATCCTCTGGTCTGAAGGTCGTGGAATGAGCATCAGTTTATGACCACAACCAGATGGTTTGTGGATCGATGAATGTAACTAAATTGTTCCCTACGGGGAGCTTCAATTGTATTTCCTTTATCCTCGTGGCCTAGTTATGGAGTAATCTCTTCAAGAGTAACGGATAGGATTCTCGTCTACCTATAGTTGGTTGACGCGAGAATGGATTTTACAAAACAATTGACACAAAGAAAAGATAAAGTACAAGAAAGCTATTGTACGGAATTAAAATCTCACTTGAAAGGATTCAAGTGTGTAGAACTAAGTTAAATAATGATTAAAACCTAACTATTCACCGGCAGCGGTGTCAAAATCTTAATGCAAGGGTCCGTAAAGGACTTCTATAAGATGTTCTACAACTCATGGCAGTATACCTAACTGTCTGTTGTAGTAGTATAGGAGAATTGGGGGTTTGTTATAGTTTCTAGGGGAATAGGTTGGGAAGGCTTGATCACGGTCTAACAGAATTCTAGGGTTGAGATGAAGTTTATTTTGTGTTTTTACTTTTATAGAAGCAGGGTAAAAATTATATGTTTGAGAGGTTTGTTTGATAAACTAATTATACTCTAACTATTGGTGATAACTTTATGATAAACAAAGGTATTTACCTAATCATGCACTACTCCTCAGATTGCTTCTCCTAGATCCGTTGCTTTGTCACACTTGTGATGATCTGTGTAAGTATTTCCTAGGTCATGAACGGATTACACGAACCCGCCATCTATTTAATATTCCGTTAAGGCAACGCACAAGTAAGGTAGTATGAAGACTATTACAAGGCCCCTAAGAGTATATTAAATGCATGTGAAATATCTTAAGAGGGATCAACCATATAAGGGGTAAGGTAGTATGAAAAACGACGTTATGATGGTATCCTTTCTACGCAACTCAGTTTCCCTAGACGTTTATGCTAATTTATTATCTTATGGCTGTTTCCTAAAGCCTAACACGCAATTCATCAACAAGTAAGAACCATCATAAGGAATCTACAACCTAAGTTTCATGCAATCATAAGTAAATACAAAGGAGGGTTTAGCCTCACATGTTATAAGGAAAGCAAGAGAATAAATCAATCAAACAACACATAGACATATTGAATGATTAATGATAAATAACCTTACTTGTTAAAACATGGATTGAAGGTAGTACAATAGGTTTTGAAGGCAGGCCCTAAAAGACCTACAAAGGCTGCTATAAAAGATTACGGGTTCGTCATCCCAAAAAGTTATACAAAGTTATATCACTTAAAATCCCTAAAACGATTTTGTTTTTATAGGAGATTTCGACGTCAACGGCATCACTTTTGTAATCTTCGATGCAGTCGCCACATAGTGGAATCTAATCTTCTTTAAGTCGGCCACTTCCTCGATGCAGTAGCTGAATCTCTGACGCAGTCACTTGAAAGTCATATACGATGTCGACTTTAGGGCATTGTGACGCCGTCCTGAGGGCTTTGAGTGCATCTATTCTTTCATAGGTTATTGGTGTAGAGTGTAAATCTTGTCAGTGTTCTCTCCAAATGAGCCCAAGTCACGTGTATTTTCTCCCAAATGCCATCCCAAGGTGCTAAAAACCCAAAAACATAACTATAAGATCATAATCGGGCGTTTTTGCATATTTAGGGGTTTTATAAATGACCTCATTAGTGTATAAAATGAACACTCTTCGGCGGTGTTAAATAATGTTCTAGTAAGAGATAAATATCGCGTATAAAAAAAGATTTGGTTATCTTCCCTTCTTGACGTTGTTAATTTGACAGCAAAACAGAGAATAAGCATTGCCAATGTCATCTCCAAAAACCCTATCAAAAGTTGTATGCATTTCATTGTTGGTTGATGTTCGTGAGACCACTGCATACCTACCAATCATTGTGTATCCCTAAAGATTTTCCATACACAACATAAGCTTATAACCATTAAGCCCAAAAAAGGTAGAAAGAGATAAGGAAAATGAAAGATTATTAGAGAGAAATAAAGAGGTGGAAGATTACAGCACACACACATAATTCTGAAAATGGTAACCAACACCCTCTCAATGTGTGGCGAGGGCTGGTTCTATTTATACCCTTGAGCCATGAGTGGCTTATGGGCTTTCTATCTTGGGCCGGGCTTGGCTTTTCTTGGGCTTTGAGCCCGAAACATGGACAATATTAGATTACAATCCAAGCCCGTTGAACCCGACTAGCCTATTACTTAACAAGACTAATTATGATATTAAGATCGTAGATAAAATTCTTGTTCGACTTATATAACAATTAGGCTAAAAATCTCCAACAATGTTGAAGGTCTCTTTCCTTCACACTCCTCCGTACACAGTTGGACGTTGAGGATGAGATTTTTGACGTTTTTGCTTTGCCCTTGTTTTGGTCTTGTCCTTGTTTGTATGGCTTTTGATCATTCATGCTTTGTTGATCTTGTTCGTGAGCCTTTATCATTTGACTTTGAGTTTTGAGATCGTTATCTTGCATCATCTCCTTGACTTCTGAATCAACTCTTGATTTGACTTTCTTTGATCAACTTGTGCTCTTGACAACATGCTCATAACTTGTTACTTCTTGTTTGACTTATGTGATTATAAGGTCAACATCTCACCAAATGATGATTCTTTTTTGACTTTGCGGCTCTTTGATGGTGGTAGAAATTAGAATCAAACTATCTTGACATTGAATGATTGATCTTTTAAACTTGAGTATAAGCATGTGGTTTATGAACCGGACTTAGCTGGAATGAGGGCCTGCAACACACGTCGTCCTAAAACCTGAAATAAGACAGTTCAGCAAAATAAAGGATGAATATGGCTTTGTCATTCATCTGACTTTGGTGCATTAACATCGGTTTCCGTTTTTAGTATAAATAACTATACCTGTGATTCAGGTAGATTCATAGAATCTCCTTGACAGGGTTTCCAGCTTATAGAGTAGGAAACTCTTCTTGATATAGATGTATTAGATCTTCTCCAATGGCTTGCTAAGTTCTATTACCGGTTCGTCTCAAAGCAGACAACACGTAAGTGTGAATCAGATAGTTACTTCTTTCTGATTTAAGTCGTCATTTCATTTACTTGGACCAAAATAATATCCAGTTAGCACAAGCTCGATTCATGTGAATCTTGCACGTCACCTACAAGTGCTTGTTTGAAGTTAGCTCAAGCAGGATTTCCATCTTCACTGTGAATACTTAAGTATCACTCGGAGTGTTCTGGACAGATTCATCAGATATTGCGTAGTTTCGGACTCTTTGTTACAACTTGTGACATCTTTGTGATGTTTCAACAGTGTAATTTGACATTGTGTCCTATGATATTTATTAATTTGATCTCTTCTTGCTCTAGACTCGGATTTGTGCACTTTTAGTTTTATATCGGGGGCTGGAGCAGTCTTGCCACCTATTCAATATATAACAATCTCGGAGTGAGATGTCAATAGATAACGTGTTGTATCTCGTGACAAATGAACAGTTTATTTTGAGGAAACCCGATATGGCTGGGAAGGCGTTGTGACAATGCAATCTCTGGGTCCATGATATGTCGTTCTTCAATATCCAACAATCTTCATAGTGATTTTGATAGATTATGTAATTGGACCCGGTTTCTGCCTAAGGAGGTAGGGAGGGCTTCTTTCTTTTCACCCTTTATCCATACATTTCTTTTTCATTCTTCAACCCCTTCTATGGCTTCTCCACAAGAAATCCATTAATATAACACCTCTGTTGTGATTGTTTCCGTGTTAGCTCAATCTAGTCGGCAGTTTTTCCCTTTTTACTTCTTCTCCAATCATACATAAGGATGCTATTTCTAACTATGGAGTTGTCTTGGTAGATCCCTCGGTTCTGGTCTGGATCGTCGGGACTTAATACCTAGCTATCCACCTTATGACTTCAAGATCGCTCGTGAAATTAATTGGTTGTTGGGTATAGAGATCGAACCTTAAAAACCATTTTCTGACATTTTCAAATACTCCCCCTACACATGTGCTCCGAGATTCGAAATTGTTTAGCACATGAAGGACAGAGTTGCACTTAGAGTCTTAAATATTCACATTCGATATATCCTATTTTAATTACAATTTTCCTCCTCATTATGTTAATTAATAAAAATACACTTAGTATTTGAAATACCAATTGATTAAAATTTGACATGAAAAATTCCATGGGGAGAAAAATTATACCATGATATTGCATGAATTCAGATTCCGATAGCTCCCCCTCAGAAATTAATTTACATAAAATGACATTCTACGTACTGCAATTCTTTGAAAATTATTCGAGGAAGGGAGTGTTGAACACACAATTTTAACAAATACCACTATTTATGGAAAAAGACCACAAATTATATTGTAGAAAATTTTGACATTGAAAGTTCTTTTTGAAAAATTGTGTTCAACGATTTTAAAACCCATGATAGAGACTTCTCTTCCTCTGATAGAGTCAAGTCGCACTGAAGCAATGAGAAATGTCACAAGGTCATTCCCGGTTAAGCGTTTCTGCAAAAAGCTTTAATTTTTGGTCAAATTTTGAGTCGGAAAAAGGGGTGTTTCAACTTGGTATCAGAGCTTCAGTCTAAGTGAAGTAGGTTTTCTTTATAGGTTACCTAAAATTAGACCACTCGTAGATGCGTATGCCGTAAGTTTAAGCAACGAAAAATGCGAATGCCTTAGTTATAAGGTAGTTAAGTGCTTGCGGCAAATAGAATGATGATACTTAGACATATTAATGATTGTTCAATGTGGATTGGTCATCGATTATATGACTTTGGTTAGAATGTTAAACGCTTGTTGGAAAAGCTTTAATATAAAATGTTGATGTAATTATGCTATGTAAGTATAAGAAAGTTATTTATATGTCTGAGTGTTATATAAATATGAGAAGGTATGATATTATGAGAAGTATGAGTTAAGTATGATGCTTAAGATTGCATATTTGATGAGGTGTGACTTAAAAATGATAGATGTTATTTTTGCCATAGACTAAAAGATTATAAATGTGGTTAAGAAGGTGAAACACTTACCGGAGAAGTGTTAAGTATAGAAATATATGTTTATGTAATATAGTAGGTTATTTAAATATGTAAAAGAGGTAAGATGTGTATGATGGTATGAGTTCAAGAAATGCTTGAGCTAAGATAAAAGTATGGGATTGCATGTTAATAATTAATGACGAAAGTATATAAGTATAAACTAGATAATGTGAAGATGTTTGAATTATGAAGAAGTTGTTTAATGAAGAATTATGGTAATGAGAGTAAACGTTTGTATGAATTGCTAATAAAGGGTTGATGTATGATAAGTCATATAATGTAGAAAATATAATAAAGTATAATGTGATGGTATGGCATGAATAAGTATGAGGCGTATATGAATGATAAACAATGAGTGTAATCTCGTTGATATATGAAAGAGACGTATGATAAGTAAAATGAATAAATGAGTGTATCTTAAAGCAAGCCAAATGAATGAATGATAAAGAATGAGGCTAATATACATGAAAAGTTTAATGGATTAAAAGAAAGTGTTGGTATAAAATGATCATGTGGTCAACATGGGTTGACGAGGAAATGATAAGTGCATTGTGAGAATGCATATGAAATATGTAAAACATGAAATTGACAAGTATCATATAGATCTTGTCCAAGAAAATAAAAATGTGGAAAAATGAAAATGTTATGAAATGGCTTAAGGCAATAAAAAGGTAAAATGGAAAGTATATGATTAGAAAAGTACGTAAATGACAAAAAGGGGTAAAGAATGATAAATTTGAAGTTAGCTTGGATCTAATCATTAATGTAATGGTATCCTTCGGGATAGCCTAATCTAATGGTATCCTTCGGGATAGCCTAATGTAATGGTATCCTTCGGGATAGCCTAATGTGAAGGTATCCTTCGGGATAGCATAATAATGTTAATGATACCACAAGGGTATGGATAATGGGCGACTCCCTACGGGGAAAGAGACAAGTTTCCTTTGGGAAAAGTTAATGAGATTAGATCCAAGGCTACAAAATATTATATTAAAAATGAATGAGTATTTGATATGTGACTAATGGAAAGTAATGAGAATGTAAGTATGTTTGATTGTTATGTCAGAAGTGTATAAGTAGGTTGATTCATGGTCTCCTTATTTAAATGGATTGGGATGTCTCTTCATTTAAATAAAAAATTATGAATCATTGAACCATAAGTTTATATTTATTTTATTTGCATTGATTGGGACGCCTTGTCGATGTAAATGAAGAAGTATAGATAAGTGGGCTTATGTGTTCTCAACATAGCATGAGAGGAATTAAAGAAGTACAAAATGAAAATTTAAGATTAGTTAGACGACGTAGGAAATGAGATAAGCAAAATATGAATTAGAATGCGACTTTTAGTAGAGACTTTAGTGAGAAAGCTAAGATTTAGCGTTAAAACTATAGGTCAAAGAAGAAAAGTTAAATTGATTTTATAATGTGCCTTATGGTATGAGGTAATGATTATGGGGGTCGCTAAGTATTATTAGCACCATAATGTGAATGTGGAAGGTATAAGACAAAGCATTGAATTTTCTCAAGTGACTTATAGTCCTTGATGAAGATTAACTAAAAAGAAGTAACGAAAGTAAAGTGTTATAATGAAAACGATAAAAGGAATGTCAAGATAACTATGTACATATGTAAGTATAACTAATGTTGACTTATGATAACTCAAGATAATGTAATTTCACGTGTGACATATGGTTCTTGATGAAAAGTTAGAAAAGAAATGAATGGGAAGGTAATGATAAAGAGAAGAAGTTACTAAAATGATAAAATCGGAAATGATAAAAGACGCTTGTTATTAGAAAAAGTGTAAATGAGATAGAAATGAATGTGAAATAGAACGGGTTAAGGATAATTAGAGGTATAATAGCATGGATAGAGTTGCAAAACCATGTAGGTTGACGCAACTAGTTAAGTAAATGTTTAAAAATGCTATGATGTAATGTAAGGTCAATGTGACTAAGTTTTGGTCAAAAATTAGACTAAGACAATTCGAGAATGAAATCTAAATAAGGAGGATAGATTTGTAACACCCCGAACCGATTTTTAAGTATTTTATTATGAGAATACCATAAGAATGAGTTTGAGTATGACTTTTGTAAGTTTGAAAATGTTACTTGATTGGCTAGTCAACCCGATAGTCAAACTATAAGCCAAAGTATATGTAAAATGGAAGTAGAAAATATAATGTGTCACACTATAAAAGATTAAGACTTAAGGGACTAAAGTTGCCATGTGATAAAAGTGCTATGTAAGTAATGTGGCAAAAAATAGAAGAAAGGAATTTAAGAGACTTATTGTGTTAAGTGACCAAAGTAGCACCTAACATATATTCTAGGATATTCCACACTACTCCACATTATTCATGTATGTTGGTGTGTGTCGACCTGGAGAAATAGAAGATGAGGGATGATCAAGTCTTGATGATCAATTAAAAGAAGATTAAGGTTCCAATCAATGCAAATAAGCTCTAGTAATGATCCTACACCAAGTAAGTAATTCTAATTGAGTTAATTAAAGAATTAAGGGTTAGGGTTCATATACCCAAATTGAGGGTTTTGGGTAATTATGTTTCTAAAGCAAGAATTAAGGTAAATTAATGAGTTAAGATAATTGGTGATTTTGGGATATGATCAAGATGTGATCATATAATGATCAGAAGGAATTGGTTATGATTAAGGATGAATAATGGGTTATGTAAACCCTTGATGATGATATTGTACTTATGTGATAATAGGTAATTGTAATGATAATAAGTAAGAACCAAGGATTTAAGATGAAGATGTCAATACTTATGTTTATTGGCTTGGATTCAAGGTAAGTAAACCGGTTATAATGTGTTATTATATTGATTTCATCATAAGTGTGTTATGTGGATGATTTTATGAAAGTTTAGGAAGTTTTGGTTAATAAGCTTGGATTAAGAATAGATTAGAAGCTAATTTGGTAAAGCTAGCCAAGGGGAAGGTTAAGTCTAAGTTGACCCATTTAAGGTATGTGATGATTTGTATGATGTGAAGTAATGTTTAATGTGTAATGTGAATGATAATGATGAATGTAGTCCTATGGACTAATGATGAATATGTGATAGAATGATGTGTAATGTCATGTTATTACTGTTTACTTACTACGCATAATGCTTACGGTTTAGTTGTATAATGTTTTGTAGGTGCAAGCAAACGAAGTAAAGCATTTAGTAAGAAGTTAAATGTGGAGGCAAGGAATAGATATAAGTGAAATTATGCATAGAGCTTAGTACTAGATACCGAGCTCGAATCGATGTTGAACCCCCAAGTGAAGTAAAATGGTTTGCAAGTGTCAAGTGTCAATGTCCTTTGTAAGGTCTTGTAAATGAATGAAGGTAAATGAGTCAATAGAGAATGTAAACTGGTCAAAACGGGATGTTTGTAAATCCTGTAAACTATATGTTTTGGGTTAATTAGACCACAAAGGTTTATGATAATGTTGTAATGTGATGTTTTAAGGAATTCTGGAAAGTTTTACCTATTGTCAAGTCCGGAAAGTTAGCTTTTCATAAATAAAGCCTAAAAATCAGTTTGGTATGTTCCAGGGAGACTCTAGCCACCCCGTACGGCTTCCCAGCCACCCGGATGGCCACCAGCGAGCCTTAAGCGGCCGGGCTGGCATGGGGCTGATGTTTTCCGAATTTTGTTTTTGACGTAACTTTTAAACCGTAAGGAGTTAGAATGAGTTCCTTATATTGTTGGAAAGCTTATTAAGTTTAGTTTATGATAATGAAACATTTAAGGGTCTAATTATAATTTATTTTAAAAAATTATAATGAGAAATGTCACAAGGTCATTCCCGGTTAAGCGTTTCTGCAAAAAGCTTTAATTTTTGGTCAAATTTTGAGTCGGAAAAAGGGGTGTTTCAACTTGGTATCAGAGCTTCAGTCTAAGTGGGGGACAAGAAGTCAATAAGGTACAATATGATTAAGAGAATTTGAGTTGTCCACCATGTTTGGGTGTGTTTTAGGAGCTTTAATAAGGAGAAAGGTTTAAGTGCATGAAGATAATAAAGATTAAAAAGAATTGATAATCATAAGAAGATTGATTGGTGTATATAATAACTTTGACCATGAAGAAAGAAAAGAGATGGGCAATGATTGATTTATGGGTAATGGTTTTATATAAGGAATTTGAATTGTGGTAGGAAGGGAATGAATAATTATTTATTGGGTAGAAGGGATTGACAAATGATTAGGAGAATGTTTATAGGAGAAATGGATTATGTAGGAGACCTGTGAGGGAATAACAAGTAAGAGCTTGTAAATCATTTATATAGAAAAAGGTAGAAAGGTTCAAAGTAGGATTAACCTTCAATTACCACAAACTCAATTAGTCATTTAGACTTTAATCTATGATTTTCGATAATGGATTTGATCATTAATCATCTTGATGCAAACATGTTAAGCGCTTTGCATCTTAAGTAAAGCATATCCCATGACAGGATAAGATGCGTTTAAGCAAAGTGGCCTTTAACTTAATTTGACCAATAAGGGAGTAAAACCCGTTACGTGATTAGAAACAATGTAAATCCAGATTGAGGTCAAATTAATACTTTCATTTGATATGGTATGTTGAAAGTATATTCTAACTTATTGTTTAGAAAGAAGTTTCGGCCTTGGCTAGATGCAATTTGATAAAAGATTTGAGTTGGCGCTTTGTTCAAAACAGGATGATTTGTTTTTGCTTATCTCTAAGTCTAAACCTCATTGTAGTGTGTCGCCAAATGCTCCAATTATCCATGTACAAACCTTTATTAATTTTACCCCACGTGTGCGCGGTAAGAGGAAAGCCGACACAACCCAAAATCCGCAAAAGCGGGACAAAGAAAAGAAAAAAAAAAAAACACCTAAAACAAAAAAAAACAAAACGCCCTTGGACAATCTCATTAATATAGTTACTATAAATATATTAAATACATTATAATGGTAGTACCTCGGTATATACGTGTGTGACCTCATAAGCTCACGTATCTCCAATTCGCAAGCATATCTATTTAAACAAAAATAAACTTAAGCATTTGGTCCCCAATATCTAATGGGTTCATACATCTTAGTATTATATATTCCTTGCATTTTTTGTTCAATTAGGGTATTAAATATAGAAATGAATAGCAAATGTCTCATATGCATGCGAATCCTTTAGATTGATTTATTGTTTCGAATTTTAATGGGATAATAATTTGGTACATATGACCATTAGAATATCTTCCTAGTGTTTAGGATGTTTTAAGACCTATGTTGAGAAGAAAATTACTTCCTTAATATAGTTATATGTAAGGTTTTTTTGACCGTTGGATGAGAAGAAGTAGTTCTTCTAGGTGGAATGTAGTTTTTTGACCTAGGGGTTGAGAAGAAGTTTGTTCTTCTAGTTGATGTGTTTTTGACGTTATGACTCGGTTTTGGATAAAATCAAAACCATTCTTACGGATGACTTGAAGAGGATGTATGATGGTGTTACGCCTCCATTATCATTTATGTAATTGCTTTCTTCCTAACAATAACAATATCCAGTCGAGATGAAGTGGTAGGCTAAAAAACATATTATGTTCCGTTTTGGCACTTAGACGGATCCACGGATCTTTGAGTCAAGGATCTATCTTCCTTGTTAAAAGATCAGTCCCCTGCCAAAACTTCGGCTGACTTGACAAATTTTACTTGTTTTATTTCGCTAGTTGCTATTTCATTTATATTAAACCCAAGTCCTACTTTATCATTTGAATAACAATGTGTAACTTTGACAATTTCTTTTAAAAAAAACGAACGGGTACTTTGTTCAATTTTAATGAACTTTGACGCGTTTTAACAAGTTTAGATTGTGTTATTTTGAGTTTATTATTTTCCAAACGAAGTTCTTGACATGAATCGCATTCACTATCAGTGGCTTTTTTTCTCAAGTCTTTTAACTTTTTCTTTTAATTCAAAATTTTCATTTTCTAAAATACTTTTGTTAGTTTTTAAAAACTTATTTGTGTTAAATATTTTTAAGCCAAGTTCACATAATTTGTTATATTCAATTTGCATAGTATCATCATCCATAGGTATATTCACCTAAAACAAGAAGAGAGTCGAAAATTACTGTTAGATGATTGAGCCTCGTGTCTTTTCATTGTCTCTTCTCGCTATCATCTCAAGAACTCGAAAAATGTCTTTTTTTTGGGCTTGTTTCTTTGAGGCTTTGGAAAATCACCAATGAAATGATTTGGGTCTGCGCATCTAAAACATTTCTGATCATTCTTTCCCTTCTTATCGTCTCTTTTCCGGAACGACTTCTTTTTGTCAAGTAGCTATCTAACGAATTTACCCTTTCTTCTAAAGAACTTCTTCAAGTCCATTACAGCCATAGCATATCTCGTCTTCTCTATCGATAGTTTCCTCATAAATTGACTCTTTCTTAGTTTCAAGGACAATGAATTCATTTTATCCTTCTGCCTTTGTGATCTCTAATCCTTTTCCTATGTTACCTCATTTACTTTGAGAATTACCGATAAGCTCATATAGAGCTGTGATAAAAAAATCTTTTGATTCTTCAATCCGCTCGATGACCTTAGCCCTCCACTTCATAATGAAGAGCCCTAAGAAAATTCTAACATAAAGCTTGCTAAGAAACTCTTATTCAAGTGCTCTAATTAGCGATGTATCTATAGATTCTCTTAAATGATTAGAATTGTTCTATGGGGGATCACTAATACATGATGCATTTATAGTACATTGACGTGGCTAGTACAGTGATGTCGTGATTGAATACGATTGCTGAAGATTTGGTGGTCGTCGGTTAGAGGGTTTTGGCGGGGGGTTGGAGGGGGGCGTCGGTGCGTGGGACGGGGGAGGTGGGGGTGCGGTGAGGGGGTAGTGCGTGTGGGAAGGGGGGGGGGGGGTGGTAGGGGGGTTGGTTGGTGGCTAGGAGTCACGCGCGGGGTGGGGGGTGGTGGGTAGGGGGTGGGATGTGGTGGGGAGTGGGTGGCGGGGGGCGGTGGGTGGTCACGGTGGGGGGGGGGGCGGGTGGGGAGGGGGGGGGGCGGGGTGGGTTTGTGGGGGTGAGGGGGGGGGGGGAGTGGGGTGGGGGGGTGGGTGGTGGGGGGGGGGGTTGGTGTGGGGGTGGGTTGTGGGATGGGAGGGTGGGGCTGGGGGGGCGGGGGGGGGTGGGGAGGGGGGGGTGGGTGGGGGGGGGGGGTAGTGGGGGGGGGATCGGGTGGAGCGGGGGTGGTGGGGGGGGGGGGGGAAGAAAAGGGGGAGGGGGAGGGGCGTGGGGGGGTCGCGGATGGGGTGTGGTCGTGTGTATGGGGGTGGTCGGGGGGTGGGGGTGTGCGGGGGGGGGTTGAGAGGTGGGGGTGGGTGGGGCGGGGGGGGTGGTTGTCGGGGGGTGTCTGGGGGGGGGGGGGGGCGTGGGGGGGGGTGGCGGGTGAGGTGGGGGGGGGGGGGGTTTATGGTTGTGAGTGGCCGTGGGGTGGGCGTGGGTTGTGGGGCTCGATAGGGGTTTGGCGGGGGTGGGGGGTGTGGGCGGTAGACTGTTTGGGGGCGTGGTTTGATTTTTGTGTGGCGGGTAGTGTGTGTTGTGGGGGGGGGTCTTACGTTGTGGTTTTCGTATTTTCTTGGCGGTTGTTTGCTTGGTTTTTGGGCTTTTTTTTGTGTTTTTTTAGTTTTTTTTTATGTTTCCTTTTGCTTTTTTCTTTTTTGGTTGTTTATGTTGGTTATCTCTTTCTTTTTTTCTTTTTTAATTATCCGTATCTTTTTGTTTTTTTATTTTTTTTTTTCTCACTATACTTTTTATATTTTGTCTTGATTTTTTTTTTTTTAATTCTGGTTTTTTTTTAGTTCATTTTTTTTAGGTTTTTTTTTTTTTTTTCTTTTTCTAATTTTTTTCTTTCCTATTTTTTGTTTTTTTTCTTTTTTTCTTAGCGTTTGTACACATACACATCATTTGTATTCTATTTAGGTAAAGGACCATCTTTCGCCTTGTTTAATGTTAAAAGTTTAATTTTTATGGTATTGTCGTTTTGATTTTTAAGGGAATTACTCCAAGGCTTGAGTAGTTGCGTTTTGAAACGATGGGAAAATCAACCATTCCTGATACTCTTGCCAAAGCTTTAATTCTTTGATTTAAATTAAGTTTCATCTATTTTCCAATCATAAACAGTCACTTTCAAAGAGTGTTTTAGTTTTAAAAACTGTTTTATTCGGAGCCTTTTTGGGGTAAAAAAGAAGGTTAAAAACTTATTTTTTAGTGTGTTAGATTCATAAAGTTTACATTTTTATGAAAGTTTTATGTGTTTACTACAAGAATACACAAGAATCTTGGATTAAAGTGTTTTCAAGAATGTTTTAAATGTCAATTCAAGTTATATCTTTCAAAATATTGTGCTCAACGGTTGTAAATGATTAATAAACAAAAAGTAAATATTCAATGTCAAAATAGTTGTTGACAAGTGTGAATATATCGACAAGCATTGTTAGCGATCGAAGTTACATCAGATCTAGGGTACTCAAAAAGCATTGTTAGCGTCTTCGGATGTATCCGTTCTAAGGTATTCGAAAACCGTTGTTAGCGGCTTTGTGACCATCCGTTTTAGATATAAGCACACTTTCACATAATTAGGTTTTCTCATTTTGTTTATAACATTATATAAAATGTTCCAACATATATGCTAGTTTTAATCATTTTTCTCCTGTGCACAATTGAATGTCACATTCTAAGTAATTGGTATCTAACAAGCAAGAGTACTTATTACACTTTCGAGTAGGGGGGAAATGTGTTTTAAACTGGTTGATCAAGAAAATGTAGTTAATATATGTGATTAATTCATGTGATCTACAAAGACTTAAGAGTTTGTGCTTCAACTCTTACCTACATGTGCGAAACAATTTTGAATATCGATGCATGTGTGTAGGGGCAGCGCATTTCACAACATATAACTTCTAAAGTGAAAAATGTTTTGTATTTATATCAAACACTTTGATTGGATTTCAACCCCGGTTTTATGGTTTCGATCTCTAAACCCATCAACTCACCTAATTCACGACTTATGAAGTTCTCAGGTGGTTAAGGTTAGCTATTAGTTCTAGATAACCAGAACCGGGGAATTCTACCATGGAAAACATTCCATAATTACATAGCAGTCCATTAGGTATCTCATTTGGTGATGAATGAGAAACAGGAATAATGTTGGGACTAAGGCACAGAGATATCACCGGAACAATCACAAAAATTAATGATAGTAATGACGTTTGGTAAACATTGAAAATGGTTGAAGATGAAACAAGAACCAGATATGTTAAGAGAAAGATATGACCTTATACTTAGGCAGAAACTGGGTCAATAACATAAGCTCATAGATCACATAAGATGATGTATGTGGTTATTGAAGATGTCATCATGGACCAGTGAGGCAACTGCCAAAACCCTTCCAGCCATTCAAGTTTCTATCGCGCAAAATATTTGGTTCTATTTGTCACGGAGCTAAAAACGTTATCTATTGACTTCTCACTCCGGGACACTGTGCTAATGAAAATGTTAGCTGGTCTGCTCCCGCCTCCGATCCTACCACCACTTACTACTAATCGCGTTAAAGCCAAGATATAAAAAATAAATCTTCAATAGGATACCATAAATGTTAAAACACTTCTGCTGTCATAGTTTCATAAGTTGTTTGAATAAGGTCTATCCGGTATTATCTTGTGATTTTACCAGACAATTCAGAGTGATCCTCTCTTTTGTATTCAGACTGACAAATGGAACTCTTGTCCAGTGTCAACATCAAACACAAGTCACTATGGTAGTGATTTTAGATTCTTTATGGGAATCAAACTTTATGACTAACTGAGATCCCAATGTGCTCCATGTTTTATGATTTGAGGGAAAACACTAAAATTGTTAAAGTTAACTTCAATGATTCACCAGAATTCATTGTTATCCTATCTCGAAAGGGAATCCGGATTCAGGAACGGTTGTGGAATATCGAAGAACTTCGTTAGCATCTCTAAACGTGTCAGTTTTAGATAAACCACACTTCAAGCTGGAAAACCTGTTAAGGAGATTCTTTCATGAATTGAATTCTGGTGACGCATGTACAATATTTATATTGTAAAACGGTCCTCACGGAACTGGAGGTTAATGTTACCAAACATCGAGGGATGTACAAGGCATTCTTCTATATTTATGTTTATTTGTTAACCCTTATACATGCAGGTAACATAAGGCGTAACCACCTCAGATCCAACACCGTCAATCTTATTACCACAAACTCACACTCAAGCTCCAAACTTACACAAATTACATCAAAGTCCCAAGTAATCAAGAAAGCTCAGAATCTATAAAGTCAAAGATCTTCCACAATGTTTGAATAAAGATTGTCATATCAAGGATCAAAAGCCAACAAAGATTGTCAGGGAAGATTGTTAGCCAGCTTTCAAGATGATGAAAAATAGGAGTATGTTGGTCCATAACACAAGGCAATTTAAGGATGCACGTAAATTCAAAATGTCTAGATAACTAGTGTCGGTCGCCATCAATGTCAAGAGTAAAGTACCAGTCACTCATATCAAGTGCATCCAAAACAAGGAAAGATTTGAAGATCTCAGAATTGAAACGCCCCTTTTCATAATCAAAATTTAACCTTAAATCGAAAACTTTGCGGAAGCATAAGATCAGGAATGACCTTGTGTTATTCCTTAACATCCTTTTTAAAGTGCACTACAATTAGACCCTTGTAAGTTCCATTATCATAAAATGTACTCTTTTAGCTTTACAACGATGTAAAGAACTCATTCTAACACTTCACGGTTTGGTTTCTACGACAAAAACAAGATTGACAAAAAGAACAAACCTTCTGACCAAAGATTACGGCGTAACCTAAGTGGTTATGGCGCAATCTCACTGCAAATGAAAAGTTTACGGCGTAAACACTAAAGAAAGTTACCTTTTTCCCAACTTGACTATATTGACCCGAAAACTCATAAAACCTTCCAGAAATCATTATTATGTTATAATACAACATTATCATAATCATATGTGGTCTACATGACCCAAAATCATATTCTTCACGGGGTTACCAAACGCCCCGTTTTGACCCAGTTCTATAAACATAAGTATACAATCAAAACCATTGACTCAAATACCTTCATTACATTATAAGACCAATACAAAAGACATTACCACTTGACGTTTGACACTTAAAAACCATCATAACACTTTGGGGGTTCAACGTGATGGAGCTCGGCGTCTATTCTATGCTCCTAAGTACAATTAATTACTCATACTCATTACATCCGCATCTTAGCCTTTAATCCAATGCTTTACCTTCTTAAAAGAACCTACAAAACGTTAGACATCTAAACCGTAAGTGTAACGCCCCGACCCTAAAGGGTAGAAGTATTACAAATATGGTGTGACATCAAAGGCATACATAATCATAACACAAGCATAAACAGCGGAAGTCTTAAATAAATAACCAAAGGAAAATAAGTCAACCTGACTTAAGGTACATAAGTTCTTAAAAGACAGACATATCCAAACGAAATAACCGAAATAACGAATGTCTCGAAAAGTAACAAATCATATATCAAAACTAAGATCTCTAGGGTAAGTCCACACTCAGCACTCATAACCCGAAAGCAACCCCAGCTCCTAGCTTAGATACCTGCCGCAGGAAAAGAAAGTGCGGCTAAGCTTACAAAGCCCAGTGAACAGATATATATAATCGAACGCAAAAGATAACGGAAATCAAAGGATATGATATAAGGTTTAAAGGATATCACCAGACATGATCAAAGGAATACAAATATAAGGAAAGACAAATCAGAAGTCAATTCATAGTGTAAGGTAAGATGAATCAGAAAATCAAATCAAGTCCAATTACCAAGCCCAAACAAATCATATCATAGTAACCATGGAGTCGCGAGCTCCAAAATTGTGAAAGACGTGGAATGCACCCAAACATCAGTCACCAAATATACATATATCATAATGTCATAATCCATCGAATACAAAACAAATCTAGGATGCATCCATACGCCCCTTAAACAAATAATAATCTTCATAATGCGCATATAATATCAAATGGGGGACGGCGTGAGAAATCACTCACTCACACATGAGTCATGCCAAAGGTGCATCAATGACACGGCCATGTTACCTTCATGGCTAGGAAACAAATAGTGGCTCGGGTCTCAAACTGAAGGGTTCAAAGCAAAGTCATATCAAAGTTCATTTCAAAGGGATCATAGCAAAGGTTCAATGTCAAAGGTTCAAATATCAAAGGTAGCATAGCAGGGTTCAAATAGAACATAATAACAGATCATATAAGAGAACCAAGATAAAAGGCTCAGAGCAAATGTAGCAAATCACATAAGTAATCAAAGATAGAGAGGAATATGTCATGAGAAACCTTAACGATAAGGTCAGAATATCTGTACCTTATTCCGAAGCAAAGCAATAATCAAAGAAAACACCACAGGAATATCAAAATCACTCCCTCTTGACCGAACCTAAAGAAATGATGAATTCGAATTACAAACCATTCATTTAAGTTATACTTTCCATTTTTAGTAACTTTCCATTTTTAGTAACTTTCCATTTTTAGTAAGTTTCCAAAATTAGTAATATTCATCATTTGAGATTCTATTAAGTATTTTGAATAGTTTAGGGACTTAACATGTCAACCTTACAAGTTTAGGGTTAAATATGACAACTTTCCATATTTTAGGGTTTAATATACAAAATCAACAATTTTCAAGGTTAAAAGTGTAAATATCAAAGTTTCACATTTTATTCAGATTATACCTTCCATTTTCTGTATTTACAAGTCAAACCCTTAATTTACACAATTTACATATTTAGCCCTTTTTGTTTATTAATTATCTAAACAATATCTTTAATTATCCATAATTACAAAACAAGTCCTTATAGATTCAAATATGACAAATTCAGACTTTATACATTAAATACTGACCAAACCTTCCACTTTTCAGAATTTACAATTTCAGTCCCTCTATTTTAATTAATTAATTTCGAATTACTTATTATATATAATTAACCATTTTAATCCAAAAATAATATCAACATGACACTTTCTACCCCCCAACTTATTTTATACAGATTATAATAAGTATAATAACATGTTTAAAACAGACCTCATAGTTTCAGAAATTACAAATCATCCCCTTATATTTTAAAACCACAATCGGCTAACTAAATAAATCAACAAACCCTAATTTGATTTTTCCCAACCACAAACACAATTATTACTCAATCATTAGCATTTATTGAACCTGGAAAAAATTAACAAAACCCTAACCCTAATTCGTTTAAACCCTTTTCTTTTCTTTTTCTCTTTATACGCGACTCGACAAACAAAGAAAAATCCCAATAAGTTTTCGAACCTCTTCTAAATTCTTCCAACATTTTATCTGAGTTACATATGATATATACAACCTTAGAAAAATATAAAATCAAGTGTACAAACATTATTGTGCCGATTTCATAATTATTTCAAAATTAGGGTTTCTAATTTGTTTTAATTCATACGATCAATATAACATGCATGGATATTTTTCCTACTTATATAATGAATTAGAATGATGAAAAATGAGATACAAAAATACCCTTGATGATCCTTGATGATTTGATGAATTTATAATACTCGGTTGTGTTTATTCGAACCAAACAATTACCACGATCGAACCAAGCAATCCACGATCTTCCCACTATTTTTCCCACCTTCTTTGATCTCCAAAACACCTTAGAAAAATGGTCTCAGCCCTTGAAAAATTTAGATGCCACATTTTTTGTTTTTTTTAGGGTTTGGTGTATTTTTGTTTTTAGGGTTTAACAAATTAAAATGCATAAGAAATATAATAGGGTATTTGGCCGAATATTTGGGGCTTTTAAAATAGACCAAATCAGATTTTTAAACTTGCCAAATTATTTTGTTATTATCCTAATTTATTTGATTTAATTTGTAATGTATAAATAAATAAATATTAATAATTTCGGCTAAAATACATATACATAAGTATTAATTATTTTTCTTGTACAATATAAGGTATCTTAATCTTACATAAATTTCATAATTGTCATATGTTGTATTTTTATAATTTCTAGAATTAAAATGAAATTTATTCATGCTTTTATGTACTTTTCTTGCATTAGGGGTATTTTGGTAATTTTATACTTGTTGAGATTTTTAGGTTTTACACTTAAACCATTTGAATTTCTTTAATTTTGACTATCTTGATGATCATCCTAATATACCCAATGATGAGGAATGAAGTGACCTTAACCTTACTAGGTATGGCACTCCTTCTCCTTGCTTTGGTAGTACTTTTGAACCCTTGCATGAGAATGGGGGGGGGGGGCATTCTCAAGGTCCAAATGTAGCTGCTAGTGAGGATGAGAGGTCTGCAAACCATGAGGATGACCAACATAATATTGTTTCTGAGGGTGATGAGTTCTTGATTCATCCTCAAGATGATATTCATTAAAAAATTTAAGATTCTCAAAATCATAGAAGGTCTTCTAGACCTTTTGTTTTTTCAAGAAACTTTAATGATTTTGTTGTTGAGTCTAAAGTTAAATATGGTTTGGAAAAATATGTTAACTATTCTAAAATTTCAAAGGAAATTTTTTATTTTGCTTATGTTTTAAACAAAAGTGTTGAAACTAAAAGCTTCTTGGAGGCTTCTAAACATCAACCATGGGTTGATGCTATAAATTCTGAAATGGATGCCCTATATAGAAATAACACTTGGGAGTTAGTTGACCATCCCAAAGGAAGAAAAGCTATAGGTCCTAAGTGGGTGTCTAAGATAAAATGCAAGTCAGATGGGAAAATTAAGAGATACAAAGTTAGGATATTGCCAAAGGTTTCAATCAAAGGGAGGGAATTGATTTTAATGAAACCTTCTCTCATGTTGTTAAAATTGTTCTTGTTAGATGTTTAATTAATCTAACTTTTCAAAATGGTTGGACTTTGTATCAGATGGATGTTAATAATGTCTTCTTATATGTTGAATAGAATAAAACTGTATATATGTCTTTGCCTCCTGGTTATTTTCCTACTAAAGAAACTAGGGATTACAAGTTAAATAAGTCATTATATGGTTTAAAGCAGGCTCCTAGGCAGTTGAATGCCGAACTTACGGCTGCTCTAATTGAGAATAACTTTGCGCAAAGTAAAAGTGATTACAGTTTGTTTACTAAGTCTTGTGGTGATGTCTTTATTGCATTGCTTGTGTATGTTGATGATATCATTATCACTGAAACAGTTTAACTGAAATCAATAAGTTTAAGCAGTTTTTTAAAACAAATTTCATGATTAAAAATTTAGGAAAATTAAAATATTTTCTAGGAATTCAAGTTTTAGAAACTCTAAGTGGTATCTGTTTGAATCAAAGGAAATAATTTCTTAAGCTTAATGATGAGTTTAGTCTGCTTGCCAGCAAACCTTCTCATATTCCTATCCAGCCTAATGTTTCCTTGAGTAATGAACCTAAGGATGATGATCCTTTGCTTGATAATGTTATTGAGTACCAAAAGTTAATTGGCAAGCTGATATACTTAACAATTACTAGTCCTGGTATTGCTTATATTGTATCTTGCCTTGGTCAGTTTATGCATAGTCCTCTTAAAAGTCATTTGAAAACTGCCTTAAAAGTTATCAAGTACTTAAAGGGTTCTCCAGGTAAAGGTATAGATGTGATTAAGAGATCTGCATCTGGTATTGATCTAAAAGCATATACATATGCAGATTGGGCAAGATGTACTGATACAAGAAGGTATGTTACTGATTTTTGTATTTTTATGAATGGATCTCTCATTTCTTGAAAGAGTAAGAAACAAAATACTATTTTAAGGCTTCTATAACTTCTGAAGTCATTTGGTTTCTTAAATTCTAAAAGACTTAAACTATAGCAATTTGTTACTAGTTAAAGTATTTTGTGATAATAACTCAGCAATTAAGATTGCTGCTAATCCCATTTTTTATGAAAGAACAAACATTTAGAAATTGACTTACATTTGTAAGAGAAAAGATTATTGATGGGGTTATAAAAAACTAAGAAAATAGAAACTTCAATCAAATTGCAGATATTCTAACAAATAGATTGAATATTAAACAACATAATCTGCTTTGTTCTAAAATGAATTTGGCTGATATGATTCAGAATAAGAAGATAAAGGGAGGGTATTAGGAATAATAATTTTATTTTGAACATTTAAACTAGAGGGACTAATACTGCTATTTTTCATTTGGTTGTTATAGTTGTTTGATTGTTTGGCTGGAGATAGCAAGCAACTGAAAGTTGAAGGGCTGAAGCTGCCAAGTGTTGATTCATTATTGTAATAGAACTCATAATAGATCCATAACAGATTAGCTGGGGTGGATTTTGGTATTTCATTCAGTTATTGATTGAAATCAACATCTTTGTGATATGTTTAAGTTGAGAGATTATTGTTTGTTCTGCAATTAAGATTCAGGATCTTGTTATTTTTATTTTTATAAATCTGTTCAATATATATATATATATATATATATATATATATATATATATATATATATATAAGATTTCACATAGTCCATAAATATCTCAAGTAACCAATTTAACTTTATTTCATGGTTTATAAGTTGATTAAACCCACTTTATTTTTTCTCTCATTAATCTATACACATGAAACTAGTACCCAGACAACTCTATAAACTTTTTGCTCAAATGGAAGTTTATGTACATAAACTTTACATATGCTCCATGTCATCATAAACATACTCTAGAAATATCGATTGGGATGGTCTTACATGAATAGTTTAAAGTGCTTGCTCATGTTTGATAGAAAACTTTGGAAATGTTCCTATCATATGTACAAACGAATCACACTAGGAACATGCCAAATGTTAAAGTGTATTTGTCATAAACACGTATTTTAGATTTAAAAAATTGGACTCGGGTTGAATTATATCATTTTATCTCTTTGACCAATACAAATATTAAAGATAGATGAAATTTAAACATGCATCCGCTATTGTTAACACCTATTGTTTCCATTATCCAAAAATGATAGTTGATCAGCGTATAAACATCATATACACTTTCTTACATAACTCTTCAGGATATATTTCCTATAACCCCGTTCTATTCATTATTTCATAAAGATTATAGGGGGTGTTTGTTTCGGCTTATATATGGGCTTACGAGCTTATTTGATTTCGGCTTATATAACACAAGCCTCAATTTTCTGGCTTATATTGAGACTTGTGGGCTTATATAAGTTTTTCATATCGTAATAAACCCACAAGTCTTAAAATAAGCCTGAAAATTGGGGCTTATGAAATATAAGCCGAAATCAAGTAAGCTTATAAGCACATATAAGTCGAAACAAACACCCCTATAATCAACTTGTTGACAATACAGAGTACATTAATCATATTAATACGGAGTGATATTGCTGATTGGCATATATATATATATATATATATATATATATATATATATAAAGATTCAGTACACCTTATTGAATTGTAGTAGTTATGACTCAATTATTGAAGGGTAATTGGTTTTCCTTGACTATTCCACAAAACAATCGAATATAAATACATTACAGAGATATGGCTTTGAGCCCAAGATAAGCATGAAATAGCTAAGAGACAACTCATCATGACTAAGCGTGAGTAATCATACCAAACATAGAGACGACTATTATAAGAAAGGACCAATCAAATATTTTAACTGATATTGCCAACTAATAATAGCATGATTGCGTGTGTAACGCCCCGACCCTAAAGGGTAGAAGTATTACAAATATGGTGTGACATCAAAGGCATACATAATCATAACACA